>CAIGQW010050826.1:0-11700 GCA_903798125.1 Danio choprae
CTAGCCTTGCTTGTTTGACCTTGGGGAAAACTGTAAAATTGGTGTGACGTCTGTAAAAAGTGCGGTGGGTTTGCATCAGCATCACCCACCCATTCAGTACGACCTTCACCCACAATGCACTGAGCTCACAGCGGCTCAACGGTGTCCAATAACAACCCTCTTTTCTCCAACAGAATCAGGCAGACAGACGACTCGACCTGAATTACAGACAAAATGGAGTGAGTTCCGACTATTCAACCCCCAACATCCCCCTCAGCACACTTCAGTAGCTCAATCTGCAAGTTATATGGCGTTTTCCCAAACAAACATGCCCAAATATAGTCCAAAACACTGCCGAGTCCAGCTCAAACACACCCTCAAATGTGTAGCAAGCACAGAAAAGGAGACACAAACACGTAGTTGTTCACAAAACCAGACACATTCCCTGCTGTCAAACTGATATTTATGGGTTTGAAGAATAAATGCAGAGTTAAAACACCACACATGCTGCAAACGATGCTTTAATGTATGCATATTTAAATTAAATGTATATCTCATTAGCATAAACGTCCAGCAAGGCCTGCTGTGTGTGTGTGCGGATAGAAACACGTCCCCAACAAATTGCATCAACACAAACATACACACCATTATAAATGTAAATCAAAGCACACTATAATGCAGGAAAGCTTCATCTATGACTGCTGTGGCTCTGATTTTAATCCTAATACTTCTAGCATCTCATGAAGCTGTTAATTGTGATGCTTAAACATTTTATTTTGCCTATTAAGAGCTAAACATCTTGGCAGAATTAGTTATTGCTAGCAATGTCCTGTTCTCTGGCTAATGTTCGCAGTTGATATGAGCCGTAATCTTTATGTGGGTCTTAATTTGCGACAAAGTCAAAATGGACCCTAATCACTTTGTTATAATACATGTCTCTGGTATAAGGGATTCATCAATGCATGTTATTATGAGAGTTAAATTGACTTTGAATGTTTTACTGACTTGTTCCAGAGCTGATCCGCTCTCAATCGCTGTGTTTTCAACCATCTGATGTGTGATATTGTGTAAAATGCATGATTTGCATACAATTTTAAGCATGCGTGAACTCTGTTTACTTTTTTCTTTCTGATAAGACAACATGCACAAGGAAACTACTGAACAAGTTCCTCAATTTGCTACAACAACCAAAAGGAAATCCATAATGCTTTGCATAATTGGATTACCAGTGCATCAATATCAGTGTGTATTCTCCAAAACTGTTTGCCGTTTGTTCAAACTACTGATTTAAAATGAGCTCAATCAACACTATTCTTGGGCTTTTTGGGGGGGCAACTTAATTGTTTTGTTCAGTCTACTTAAATGTGTAAAAACCTAATACACTAACTTAATTCCTTCATATTACCCCAACACAACATTTATTTACAGTGTACACAATCATAGATGATTTTTTAGTCACTTTAAAATGCCTGAACCAAAGTGTGTTGTCAAACTTAAAATAGTTGATATAGTTTCAAGAACAGCATCACATGATTAGGACAGTTGTCCCAAATATCAGGCGTTCAAATGCAATACGTTTTTGCTGCTTGTTCAAGCTACTTATTTCAATTGAGCTGAAACAACACATTTCTTGAGTTTTTTTTGGGGACAACTTAATTGGTTTGTTCATTCATTCATTTTCTTTTCGGCTTAGTCCCTTTATTAATCTGGGGTCGCCGCAGCGGAATGAACCGCCAACTTATCCAGCATATGTTTTACGTAGCGGATGCCCTTCCAGCTGCAACCCATCTCTGGGAAACATCCACACACACTCATTCACACACATACACTATGGACATTTTTAGCTTACCCAATTCACCTATACCGCATGTCTTTGGACTTGTGGGGGAAACCGGAGCACCCGGAGGAAACCCACGGCAACACGGAGAGAACATGTAAACTCCACACAGAAATGCCAACTGACCCAGCCAAGGCTCGAACCAGCGACCTTCTTGCTTTGAGGCGATCGTGCTACTCACTGCGCCACCCTGCAGCCGGTTTATGTTCAGTGAACTTAAAATTGTAAAGATTATTAGGTTAACTGAATCTATTTGCATTCAGGTGACATGAAGGGTTTGTGTGGAATCCAAACGGTGTATAATTCAAGTTATTGCATTGAAATAAAGAGCTACCAACTTCCCCTACTGTAGAAACGTACATTTATTTTTATTTTTTTTGTGACAAATTAAGAAATGGCACGGTGGCTCAGTGGGTAGCACGTTCGCCTCACAGCAAGAAAGTCACTGGTTCAGGTCCCGGCTGGGCCAGTTGGCATTTCTGTGTGGAGTTTGCATGTTCTCCCCGTGTTGGCGTGGGTTTCCTCCGGGTGTTCCGGTTTCCCCCACAGTCCAAACACATGCGCTATAGGTGAATTGGGTAAAAAAAAAATTGGCCGTAGTGTATGAGTGTGTATAGGTGTTTCCCAGTACTGGATTGCGGTTGGAAGGGCATCCTCTGTGTAAAACAAATGCCGGAGTAGTTGGCGCTTCATTTCGCTGTGGTGACCTCCTGTAATAGAGACTAAGCCGAAGGAGAATGAATGAAATTCAATTCTCTAGGAAGAGTTGATTTGGGGCTTGAAAATCAGCAAGTGTTTTATACAATATTCGGATTGTTCCTCAATTCATGCTTGGTGGAAACACAGTTATTGAGTCCGGTTGGTGTTTAATTAATGCGCTCATTTCTCAATTGTCCTTCCTGTTTTTTGTCGATCCTCTGTTCCTCTCTTGTGCCCCAGTCATTCCCCTACAACCAGCAGCCTGATGGCCAGTAACGTCACCAACAAGACGGACCCGCGTTCGCTCAACTCCCGCGTCTTCATCGGGAACCTCAACACCATGCTGGTGACCAAGGCTGATGTGGAGGCCATCTTCAGTAAGTACGGGAAGATCGTGGGCTGCTCCGTGCACAAAGGCTTCGCGTTTGTCCAGTACGCCAACGAGAGGAACGCCAGAGCCGCAGTCGGAGGTGAAGACGGGAGGATGATCGTTGGACAGGTGCTCGGTAAGTTCAGTAACATCTAATGGTGTGGACAAACTGGACTTTTCACCCCTTACACTCCCATTTTAACATGTGAATGCGCAGCAATGGAAACACAAGCTCATGCAACAAGTTTCGCCATTTTGCTGTATAACAAAGTCCAAGTTCGATGAACTCTGACTCACGTCATGTTAATGAATGAGACCAATAAAAGATAAATATGTCACCTCTCTGTACAGAAATTTAGTACATGGAGCAATTGCTCATTCATCTTATTTAATCCTTTTTGCAGCCCTCTACGACACCAATTCATATGCTTAAACTCTAGTGTGACCGCAGCTTAAACCCGAATGTATATTTCTGTTTTGAGTGGTCGCCATACCCCATTACACATCCCCTGCACATAGCCAGTGCTGTTGTGAGCATTTATACCTCTGGATTGTGTCTTTGTTGCTCTGCAATAACTCTTCTGAACGCTAGTAGGCAGTGTGGTTTCACTGTTTTAAGTTTCTATCCCGGTTTACGCAGAAAAGGGGATGCTACCATAACAGTAGTTCAAATGGAGCGTTCATGTTAAATTGGATAAGTTGTATTTACAAGTTGAATGAACATGAACGCCACTACAAAGCTCGATTTACTTTAACCTCTGAGTTGGTGGCTTCTCAGTGAGAAACAAGGTTGAATTACTCATCTATTATAAAGAAATATATCAAGTCTACATATATTAATAGAAACTGGTGAAAAATTTTGATCCTAAAATAAACCCAAAACATAGAAATCCATCCAAAGCTCCTCTGTTGCACTCGAGACTTGTTGAACACGGCTATATTAAGATCTTGCACTCTGCAATGTCGCAACGTGTAGGTACATTTTTTTGAGAGGTGTGCATCAGGGTTGAGTGAAGGCTATACCATACCTACAGCAAGCACTCATTGCGGGAGTATAAATTGGCCTAAAGGCTTTGTTCCACTCCAATTTCAGATAGACAGACAGTCATGAACTTCCCCTCAGGGAAATACCTGCTGCCATTTTGGATGATGGAAGTATATATGGTCAGACCCATTGGATTTTGATGGATTGACTGTTTAATGTACTCTGATCAGTGACGTCCATCTGAGTCGATGAGATGGAGGGAAGTTATCGAAAAAAGGGCATACAAATTTTGATTGGTACATGGCAAGTCCCTTTCTGTTTTTGGCAACAATATTTTCAGGCATTTGAAGTTGCTTACTGTCTTATGTAGGTTTCATTTAAATTTGAGCTTACTTCACAAGTACATTTATCTATAGCTCTATTGGGATGGCAAGTTAAAATTTCACAAACCCAGAACTGCGTGTCTCTTATGATTATTAACGTCTTTGCTCAGATGATAATGTTTATACGTGAGATCCTAAAATCTGGCTCGCAAGATCAACTTTGCTGCAGAGTTTAGCTTTAACCCTGATCAAGCTTATCACATTAGATTCACTGATCATCATGGGGACAACAGCCAATTAGACTACAACCTAAATAAAGGGTGGATTTTGAGAGCAAGTCAATAATGAACAGTTTTTACAAGGACACAAACTTTGGTAGTCCAAGTGTCCAATTTGAATACATGAGATGCCACTTTTATGATGCAAATGGTCATGAAGTGCAACCCTACGGTTCATTTCAGTGGCCAACAAGTGACTTCTAGTTCTACTTCTAGTGACAATGACTTCTAGTTAGATTGTAAAGTCAAACATGTAAATTTGTACATCAATTAAATCACCACACAACCTTTTGGTGTGTAAAAAAGTACAAAAAATACAACAGTAAGTAATTCAGTCAGGAGTTTGTACTTTGGTAGTAAGAGAAAAAGACAAACATTCTGGATTCAGATGGCTGTAAAATCACCAACTCCCCACGTAAATGGTGACAATCCCTTACGTCCCCCTGAGAAACCATTACAGTCTGAATATAGCCTTTGAGTATGAATATGAGTACAACGAGTGAAATTCAGACGTAATTCATCTGCCATGTTATATCACGTTACCCATCAGCTTCAGTTGCATTGCTTCGCTCCCATTCATGAATGCTTTACCAAGGCCTCATGGGATAGTAAAGTGTCTAGTGAATGCACAGTTCAGTATCTCGGTGGAAGCAGTAGGTCACATTGCTGGAGTATTGTTAGAGTAATTCACTAAGAGGTCTCTTAAGATTTACTGATGAGGTTTTAAGATGGAGGATTTAAATTAATGAGAGAAATCTGTGTGAAATCACTCAACCTGAACGTTTTGTTTACAATGTAAATGGTAAAGCCAAAGGTTCGTATGTATACGCTGCTTTTCTTACTTAATTTTTGCCTCGTTTCTAGTCCAAATATCTAAAATATCTATCTTATATCCCAAAAAAGGGTTTTGATTTCAGAATAAGTCCAAATTAAGTGAGATTTTCCTTAAAATAAGCAAAATTATCTGCTTATAGAAATATTGGGGTAAGCAAAATGATCTTATTTCAAAGCAAAATAGACTCCCCTTCATTATGCAGATTATTTAGCTTGTTTTAAGGAAAACTCACTTAATTTTGACTCATTTAATTGGGCTGTGTGAATTTCTAGATATTTGGACTAGAAACATTTTTTGTAGTAGTTTTAATAGAAACATGTTTTATAAAATACACATAATAGCTTTAAAGCTCATGTATTTGTTGATGTGACTAATTAACTAATGTACTACTTTACATTGTAGTGTAAAACCGTGTGGTATCACTTTATTTGGATGGTCCCTTTAACCCATTTTGTTGAATTTAAGCTACATTGCATCTACATGCCCAGTAATTCTCATTAGATTATAAGTAGACTGTTAGGTTGGGGTTAGTCTAAGTTGACATGAACTTGCAAAGTTTCTTATAGTCAGTTAAATGTCTGTTGAAGGAGCATATCAGCAGATATTAAGCAGACAGTCTACTAATACTCAAATGAGAAGTAATTGGGATGTAGCTGCAATGCAACTTTTAGTCAACAAAATGTGCAATAGGGACCATCAAAATAAAGTGTTACCAACAGTGTTTATCAAGCACGTTCCTGGAGGAGCACCAGCACTGCATGTTTTGGACCTCTCCTTTGTCTGTTACACCCATTACAGGTCTTTCAGTCTCTGCTAATGAGCTGATCATCTCAATCAGGTGCGTTTGGTTAAGGAGACATGGATAATGTGCAGAGCTGGTGGTCCTCCAGGAACGTGGTTGAGAAACACTGGTGTAAAACATCTAAAAATATTAAGGTATATTCACCACAGATGTAATTTTACTTATAAATTAAAAACAAAACTTTGGAAAAAATGAATCTATTGCATGTTGCACTTTCTCCCATTCAAATGAATGAGGCACAGCCTTTATATTTCTGTAGTCTTTGGTAATGTGCCACTTTGAAGAGCTCTTTGATGCTGTTTAATTTCGTACCTTCGTTATCAGTGTTTTAAGTTAATCCAAAGCCCCTTTAGGATAAGCCAATCCACTCGGCGACCATATTTGCAGTAACTCCAGATATGCAAGACCAAATCCTCTGTATGTGTAAAGAAAAAGAAAAAACTGAAATCATAAAGCGCTCTTAGCAAAGTTCAGTGAGTTCATCATCCTCTTCCATAGTCTAAATTTACACAGCCATCTTTGTCGTCATCTTTTGTGGTTTTCCTCACCTCCTGATTGGTCGGTTTCATAGTGAATGTGTAGTTTGTTTCCCACAGAACTGGAAAGGAGAAATGTATGGATTTGTGTCGATTGTTAGCATCATTGACCCATAAAAATGTACAGTAGCTATAACTGTCAGTACATTTGTGTGCCTTTGATACAGTTCTTGTTGTTAGTGCCTTTAAGTGCAGTTTAAAGTATAAAATGAAATGCAGAGTCAAAGCATAAATGGTAGAAGTCAACAAATATTTAATTCAAGTGTATTTATACAGCGCGTTTTACAATGTAGATTGTCTCAAAGCAGTTTAACATGTTCTAGTAAAGTCCAGATTTCAGAGTTGAAGTTCAGTTCAGTGTGGTTTAAGTTTCACTGCTGAAAGTTCAAACACTGAAGAGCAAATCCACCGAAGCGCAGCTCCACAAGACCCGATCCGAGCAGGCCAGTGGCAACAGTGGAGGAAAAAAAACTTCATCAATTGACGAAGTGAAGGGAAAAAAAAAACCTCGAGAGAAACCAGGCTCTGTTGGGCACGATCATTATTCTTCTGGCCAAACTTCCTGTGTGGAGCTGCAGTCTAGGCGCTGGAGAAGCTGGATGTCCATCGTGGAAAAGCTGCAGGTGTGGTAGGGCACCGGCGGGAGGTCAGGCTGGCTCACAGGATCAAAGCGTGGACTTGTTTGTCACTGTGGCCTTTCAGGAATCTCATGCACTCCATTCCTCTATAGTCCCTCCAGCGTGTCCTGGGTCTTTCCCGAGGCCTCCTCCGGGAGATGCCTGGAACACCTCCCTAGGCAGGAATCCAGGAGGCATCCGAAACAGATGCCTGAGCCACCTCAGCTCTTCCGAGATCTTGTCCTTTCGGTCATGACCCAAAGCTCATGACCATAGGTAAGAGTAGTAACATAGATTAACCGGTAAATCAAGAGCTTTGCCTTTCGGCTCATTACTGCATTACTGCTGCCGCTACACCAATCCGCCTGTCAATCTCATGTTCCATCCTTCCCTCACTCGTGAGCAAAACCCCAAGATACTTGAACTCCTCCACCTGGGATAAGGACTTTCCTCCAACCTGGAGATGGTAAACCACCTTTTTCCGGTGGAGCACCATGGCCTCGGACTTGGAGGTGCTGATTCTCATCCCAGCCGCGTCACACTCGGCAGCACAACGCTCCAGTGCATGTTAAAGGTCCATGCTCGATGAAGCCAACAGAACAACATCGTCTGCGAATAACAGAGTTGTAATCCTGTGGTCCCCGAACTGGACCCCCTTCAGCTGCGCTTTGAAATTCTGTCCAAAGCGCAGAATTTCTAATAAAAATTCTGAACAGAACTGGTGACAAAGGGCAGCCCTGCCAGAGTCCAACATGCATTGGAAACAAGTCTGATTTATTGCCGGCAATGCGAACCAAACTCCTACTCTGTTCGTACAGGACGACACAGCCCTTAACAGAGCTCCTCTGACCCCATACTCCCAGAGCACCCTCCCAGAATGCCACGAGGGACACGGTCGAATGCTTTCTCCAAGTCCACAAAACACATGTGGACTTGGTTGGGCATACTCCCACGAACCCTCGAGCACCCTGATGAGGGTATAGAGCTGGTCCAGTGGATTCCTCCTGGATCCTAGGTTCAACCATCGGCCGGATCCTCCTCTCCAGTACCCTGGCATAGACTTCCCCCGGGAGGCTGAGGAGTGTGATCCCCCTATAGTTACCCCTATAGAAGGGCTGGACAAACATTATTTTTCGAGATAATTTTAGATAATTTGTTCTTATTCCAAACCATTTCAATAGCTTTTGAAAACGAATAAAAGATGCATATATAGTTAATCTTATATTACACAAGTTTACTTTGGGTAATTTAGTCAAAAATGAGTCAAATAAGGAATTAACTGTATAAACTAATAAATTGCATTGACTGATTTAAAACAAAATCTGCACTTTGAGACCATTTTCAGTCCCCCAATAATGTTGTTTTGTAAATTAATTCCCAAAATTCATATGCAAATGCAAAACTTTAATTTTTTTATTAGTAGAAACAGTGTTATGTAAATCCGCCCCCTTAAATGACTGTTTAATCACATACGCTCACTGTTGTGTTTACACTGATTCATTCAGCTAATGCTTTTATCCAGAGCAATCAGAAATGACCTCTATATAGACCACAGGCCTTTTCTTTTAATCATTTTATCTCCTTTCCCAGATATTAATCTGGCTGGTGAGCCCAAACCTCACCGGTCAAAGACCATCAAGCGCTCTGCAGGAGACATGTACAGGTTTGTGTTTTAGATTTGTATTCTGTTATTTATTTGTTTAATTGACTTATGCTGAATTATGTTTGTTTTTCCTCCTCCCGCAGTTCTTCGTTTGATCTGGACTATGACTTTCAGAGGGATTACTACGACAGGTGAGCGCTCTTAAAACATTCGCCAACGTTTAAAGCCATCCAGCTTTTCTATTATTCATTAAAGCCTCATGATGTCTGTCTGGACTGGGATTTGAGGGACTGCTGTTTCCAGGAATCCGTGTTAATCTGTGTGTGTGCTGGTTTTGGTGGTTTACGAGGACACAAATTTGTTTAATGACCTACACCACCAATCAAAAGGTTGTAATCAGTATTATTTAATGTTTCAGGACACACTTTAAGGTTGCATTAGTTAATGTATTTACTAACCTGACGTTATAATGAACACAGCATTTATTAGTCATAACTTAACATTTACTAATGCATTATTAAAATCCTAGTTCTTAACATTATTTTATGCAGTGTGTGGGACTGCTGTTTTCAGGTGTGTGTGTGTGTGTGTGTGTGTGTGTGTACTTGTTTTGGTGGTTTACGAATACACGAATTTGTCTGAGGACATCAAGATGAGCTACACTACCAGTACTATTTATTTCATGTTTTAGGTCACACTTTACTATAATGTTGCTTTAGTTATGAACTAATAATAAACACGCTGTACAAAATGCTGGCTTCCACACAGTTCCTTCATGTTGTCCCAACACAAATCGATTAAGTTGACTTGATTATTTTTACAAATTTAAGTGGATTGAACATAAATCCATTAAGTTGCCTCCAAAACAAACTCAAGAATTGTTGATTCAGCTCATTAAAAAAAGTAGTTTGAACAAGCAGCAAAAATCATGTTTTTGAGTGCACACGCAGCATTTATTAGTCATAATTCAACATTTACTGATGCATTATTAAAGTCCAAGTTTTTCTTAGCATTATTTTATGCACCCTGAGTTAACATGAACTATAAATGAATGACTATTTCCGTTAACTAACATTAACAATCATGAGTAAGTGCTGTAACGAATGTATACACTGTAAAAAAAAAAAGATTAGTTGACTCAAAATAAATGGGTAAACCATTTGCCTTAATTTTTAAGGGTGCCCTCACACTAGGCTATCCGAACTGTGCCCAGGCGCGTTTCCCGGTTTGTTTGACAAGTGTGAGTGCTCCGAATCGGGCTCAGGCACAGTTCAGTTGGCCGGCCCTGGCCTGGTTGGAAGTGGTGTGCCAGAGCGCGGTTTGGTTGGGCTGTGGCACAGTACACTTGTAGTGTGAGTGCAAATCGCCCGAAACTGAAGACGTGGCGTTACTTTTAAGGGACAGTTTCATATCGATTTATTAAAGATTCTTACTCTTTATGAACATGAACTGTCATAGTTTATTAAAGACGCAAACCCCTCGCTGCACGTCAGCTGCACCTTCAGCAAACCTCCTAATACCTGCAGCACGAGGACTTTATGATCATTTATGAGCGTCAAAAGTGGTGGAACTGTTAAATGCAAAATATATGACTGCATATCACTGCATCCCAAACGACTAAAGCGATATAACTAAAGCAATGTCCACTGTGTTGAGCGAGAGCGCTTCTCTTCCTGTTAAACTGAACAGTCGCATCATCAATGATGTAAGCGTGCTCCGGCTCAGAAGGTAATGCAATGTGAGTGCAGGCCGTCGGGGAAGAGGGCAGGTGGGACAATCGCGCTTCGGCACGGTTCAAAGCAACTGTACCTAGTGAGAGTACGCCCACAGTAAATGAACTGTGCATAATTTAAAAATGAAGTTAAATCAACTTAAGTCCGAAGTTACATTGGGTTTACTCATTTTAAGCTAAGTCAACTTGTCACTTTTAAGGGCAACTGGTGTACTGACACATTTGTAAGTAAATCATTTTATGAAGTAGTTCATTGTTTAGTAAATAAATAAACTAATACCACCTTATTGTAAAGTGTTACCATGTTTTATAATAAGCGTCTTCTGCTCTGAAGTGCTGCATTTATTTCATAATAAATACAGTAATAACTGGTATTTTATTGAATGTAGTTTAAAACTTAATTAAATCTTGTGGTTTAAAGCTGAATCTTAAGTAGCATTAGTCTTCAGTGTCACATGAATTAAGAAGAAACATAAAAATTGCTTCATTTAAAACATTAAAAAATCTTTTGACTGGTAGTGTGTGCATTACAGTACTGAGCTGGTTTATTTGGACATGTCTTATGTAATTCTTGTAATTCAAAACCCTTGAAATCATACTTAAATGGGTCTTTTCACAATCAAAATCTGCCACATGCTACCTGTGAGGGTTGGGTTTAGGGGTAAAGCTATATAATAATAACTTTTTTACAGTATAAAATACATTAAGCCTATGGAGAGTCCTCATAAAACACAAAAACGTATATACGTGTGTGTGTTTTCAGGATGTACTCATAAATCAGCAAAACTGTAAACAGTGGAGAGTCCTCATAAAACACCAAAATGTATATATGTGTGTGTGTATATATACGTGTATATCAGCAAAACTGTAAACAATGGAGAGTCCTCATAAAACACCAAAATGTATATGTGTGTGTATATATACGTATATATCAGCAAAACTGTAAACAATGGAGAGTCCTCATAAAACACAAAAACGTGTATATGTGTGTTTTCAGGATGTACTCATAAATCAGCAAAACTGTAAACAATGGAGAGTCCTCATAAAACACCAAAATGTATATGTGTGTGTATATATACGTATATATCAGCAAAACTGTAAACA
>CAIGQW010050826.1:12877-26728 GCA_903798125.1 Danio choprae
ATGCTGAATCACTGATATGTGTTGGTTTGCACCGAGTCGCAGTTCTGAAGTTCAATTTCAGACGGTTTATTTTATTTTCCAGATCTGAGGTGAACTATCTGCTGCTGCTTTCAGTAGTATGGCAATAAATGTCATGTAAAATGGCATCAAACTCACATTATTAGCATTTAACACTGAATAAAGCACATGAGGCGTACCTGAGGTGATCATTGTCAGTTTTCTGTTGTTTAGCTGCAAGAAATGGAAACCGTTTGTATTATATCAACTCAAGGTGTTGGTTCGAGCAAAAACTCCTCCTGTATCATCCTGAACAAAGACTCGCTCCTGTTGGTCCTCAATCTGGCAACCTGCGTTTGCGCTTGTTTTGATTCAGGAATGCAATACCTATTTCAACCACTGGGTGTCAAACTTACATACTGCACCTTTAATAGCATAACCTGTGACCTAAGCTAAAGTGTTACCCATCATCTTAAAACTAGCTAATGTGGAAGCATAACTAACAGAAGCACCCTTAAAAGTGTAATGAACTACCTTCGTCTTGTTAACTAACATCCTCTTATAGTATCAAGATGTTACATAAAATCATAATGTAGAAATAATTGTCTATTGTCTGTGCTGTTTTTGACTATCAGCAGAACGCTCTGCCTGAATGGGCGTAGCCATTTAGAAGATTCAGAAGTATATCGCCACTGCATGATTGGTTGACATTTGTGCATATTAACAAGGCTAGACAGGCAGTTCAGTAGTAGGTGTCAATCTTTCAAGAAGGCGGGGCTTATCCACCCTATTACATCATAAAGTAGAAAATTACAAGTGACAATTTTGTCTTTCAGCGTAAGCTGGGTTTAGAGGAACCACGAACTGTTGAGTTCTGAAATGTACAGGATTTGTTTGTAGTACTATAAGCTCATGACAAATGATTAAAGTTCATAACTCTAATGCTTAAGCAAGCTATTTGTTTTGAGATGTCGCCACTTATAAACATGGCGTACGCACAAAACGCATGGTGAATATGCATACACCAGAATAAGTTTGTAATTTATTAATGATTATGGCTCATGTGATGATTTTAAAGGGTCACACTCCAGTTGTATGAGTTAATGTTAATGTACAGTATTTAAATACTGTAACGAATGTATTCTTTATATTAGTATTCATATTAGTTAGCATTAGTTAATGGAAATACAGTCATTCATTGTTAGTTTGTGTATACCCCATGGTGCATTAATGTTAACAAGCATGTTAATAATGCATTAGTAAATGTTGAACTGTGTATAATAAGGCTTCATTAGTCAATGTATTTACTAACATAGTCACCATTTAAAGTGGTTCAATTAAGTCAGTATGTAAGTTAAATGCGTTTACTTCGTTTACTTACAGCTGCACACATTCTCCCATCAAGTTTGTTTCTTTACATTAAGCACAACCTTTGTGCGGGAAGTGGTGGGCAGGTGAAAACATATTTATAAATGAGACCCCAGATCTTTAGTTTGAATCCAGAATGCTCTTAAACCTGCAGAAATCTTCGCTTTGTGTGTGGAAATCAAATCGTCTGCTCATTTTTGCTAGATGTGAAGAGCGGTAAAGCGGATGAGGTGTCGCCGCAGCACTCCAGCGGGAAGAAAGAGCGAGAAAACTCCGAAATGAACGACTACGAGGATGAAGGAGATCTGCTGGAGGAAGAGGAGGTGAGAAAACCACAAACACCAGCAGGAGAGATCGGATGCGTGGCCCTCTCTCCCTAAAAAAACAGCAAATTTTTGCTATTCACTGTCTTCTACATGGTTACATTTTCTCATATTATTTGTTACTCCATGATATCGTTATTATAGACGGAGTTGAGCCGTGTCAAATATTTCCTTTGTCACACTCACAAAATCAGATTTAAAGAAAAGCTTATATTTAAAACTGCAACACATCTGAACTACAGACCTGCACAGGACGGATTTTCTGTCCCGCTCTATATGTTATTCAAGTTTTGTCCCGTCTTTTCTCTGGAAAAGTGCGGAAAACCCTTATTTGGAGCTGGTTTGGGTGTGTATTATGCAGATTACTAACCCTGTGCTAATTACTAACGCTAATTCATAACTGAGCCGAACACTGCAAATAACAGAAGCAGTTTAAGAACAAACTCGTGTTGTGAATTATGGGAAAAGTTTTCATTGGACGGTCAAAATTCCATATGGATATGAAAAACGTGTGCAATTATTAGTGAAAGTGTTTAGTTGGTAAACCTATTTTTTTGCTCAATATAATAAAACAGGGCCGCACGGTGGCGCAGTGGGTAGCACAATCGCCTCACAGCAAGAAGGTCGCTGGTTCGAGCCTCGGCTGGGTCAGTTGGCATTTCTGTGTGGAGTTTGCATGTTTTCCCCGTGTTGGTGTGGGTTTCCTCCGGGTGCTCCGGTTTCCCCCACAGTCCAAAGACATGCGGTATAGGTGAATTGGATAAGCTAAATTGTCCGTAGTGTATGTGTGTCAATGAGTGTGTGTGGATGTTTCCCAGTGATGGGTTGCAGCTGGAAGGGCATCCGCTGCGTAAAACATATGCTGGATAAGTTGGCAGTTCATTCCGCTGTGGCGACCCCAGATTAATAAAGGGACTAAGCCCAAAAGAAAATGAATGAATGAATAATAAAACATATTGTTGATGAAATCGTTAAGTTTAGCATCTATCATGTTATAAATGTCAATTTAGTGCTGTATCTCAAAACCTTGATATTTAATATGCAGCGGTGAAAGTATTGAACATGTCACCATTTTTTCAGACAACATATTTCTAAAGGTGCTGTTGGACTTGAAAATATCCCCGGATGTTGGTAACAACCAAAGAAATCCATATATGCAAAGAAAACAAATCTAATTAGTTTACACGTTAAGTTATGCGTAATAAAATTAAATGACGCAGGGAAAAAGTATTGAACACATGAAGAAAGGGAGGTGTAGAAAGGCAGAGAAAGCCCAGACAGCAGCTGAAATCTCTCAGTAGTTCTTCAGCAACCCACTGCTCTTCCTCAGTGTAAATGAATATCAGCTGCTTCAGTCCAACATCTACATTAGCAGGAGGATGAAGATGAAACCAGGGTGAACATTTCAGCAAGACAATGATCCAAAACACAGCCGAGGAAACTCTCAGATGCTTTCAGAGAAAGAAAATCAAGATGTAGAATGGCCCAGCCAATCACCTGACCTGAATCCAATAGAGAATACAGCTCAGATCTGATAGACGAGACCCACAGAACCATCAAGATTTTAACACTCTGTTGAAGTCTGTGAAAAACTCACACCTGAGCAGTGCATGTGACTTAATTCTCCATATGAGAGGCATCTTTTAATCTGCCATCATTAAAAAAGCCTTTTATATAAAGTATTAAACACATTTTAGTAGTTCAGCACATTCATTCATTCATTTTCTTTGAACCGCCAACTTATCCAGCAAATGTTTATGCAGCGGATGCCCTTCCAGCTGCAACCCAGTATTGGGAAACACCCATACACACTCATTCATATACTCTACGGCCAATTTAGATCACCCAATTCCCCTATAGCGCATGTATTTGGACTGTGGGGGAAACCAGAGCACCCGTAGGAAACCCACGCCAACGCGGGGAGAACATGCAAACACAGAAATGACAACTGACCCAGCTGGGACTCGAACCAGCGATCTTCTTGCTGTGAGGCGACAGTGCTAACCACTGTGCCACCGCGTAGCCCCTCAGCACTTTCTCCTTGTGTCATTTCATTGTTATTACACGTAACTCCTTTCATGCTTGTATTGTTTGGGTTTTTATCAAAATCTGATTCAATTCCATGTCAACGGCTCCTGTAGAAATATTATTCCCAGGAAAAAACATGACGACTGTATTCGATACTTATTTCCCCCAGTGCATCAGTAAACAGATATTGCATATTTCCATAATTATGTCTGCTAGGGATGTGTGCATATCTCAAACTGGAGCCGGTGCACATCATATGTTCTTCTCAGAAATAGATCATGCGACTTTAGCCGGGGTTTTGCAGAAAGGATCACATATATTAGGGGTGTCAAACTCCTGGAGGGTCGCAGCCCTGCAGAGTTTAGTTCCAGCCCTGCTTCAACACACCTGTCTGTAGGTATCAAACCAGCCTGAAGCACCCAATTAGTTTGATCAGGTGTGTTTCATTAGAGTTGATTAAACTGTGCAGAGCTGCGGCCCTCCAGGAACTGAGTTTGACACTTGAGGCGTATACAAACTCTTGTTCACTCGTTGTGTTGGGTGTGTGCAGATCAAGAGTCAAGAAAGAGAGGATGAGGAGGAGGAGGAAGAGGAGGGCGAGCAGGAGGAAGGAGAGGACGATGGAGACAGTGCCAACGGAGATCATGCTTAAAACACACACACAAACAAACACAACACACACATGCAAACAAACACAACACGCACACATGCATGCTCGCCGTGAGATTTAGAGTAGATCCTCAATGCACAAGCTTTCATTTCACTCATCCAGAACCATAACCAAGACTCTGCGCATCATGAAAACACCTCTCTGCTTTACAGATAACTCAATATGTCATGTTTTTCAGTGATTACAGCCCTCCCCGGTGAGAAATGTTGTAATTCTTCTACATTTCTACATTCTCAAAGGGTCAAGCAAACACCTGAGGAGTTCATCCAGGAGCCGGTTGTGTTGCGTTTTGTCATGTCATGCTGTTTTAAGACTGGCATTGTGAAAAGCTTGAATGTGTTTGTGTAAGATTCTGAAGGAGATACAGCTCAGCTTGAGGTCTCATGATTGGATAGTCGGTCTGTAAAAAACATAAAAAAAATGTCATGTGAAGGAAACCGAGCCTTGAAGACGAGTATTTGTCAATGTTAATCGATATCAGAAAGGATATCTATAGGTCTGCTGTGTGGAATCAGCTGTTCAGTGATTGACAGATTGACGAGCCAATCAGAATGCATTTCATTTTGACTTCTTAAAGAGACACTAACATGCATTTTTGCAATCTTGTTAATTGGCTTGAATCAACCAAATGGTATTGTCAGGCCTTCAAAAATTCTCCATTCCAGCGCATTGCCCTTCTCTTTAACGTTACATGTTTGTTTTATTATTATTATTATTATCTTAAACGGCTGCTTAAGTTATTATGATTGTTGATTGTTGAGGTCATTCACTCTTGAAACCATTTTTCCCAATGCTTTTGTGGCTGTGAAACCCTTCTGTGCGGATTATTGATCCTAAATGCACCGTTCATCCTATTTCTCCTCATTCCTCTTCATGTTCTTCCCCAACACAATCGTATTTAGGCTCATCTCCGTCTTCAATGGCTCTAAAATGGACTCTTAAAGCTGTAAATGGACTCCAACCCCTGATCTAGTTGAGTTCATTAGTGTGTTTCTCTGTGGTTCAAGCGCTGCAGTTGTTGCTCTAGGAGTTGTTTTTAGGAATAGATGCACTACTCGTCCTGGCCTGTGGGCGGCACTGTGGCCCATTTCTGTTTTTAAAGGGACAGTTCACCCAAAAAACAATATCATGTTATCATTTCCTCCATGTTTGGGTTTCTATATGTTGAACACACATGAAGATATTCTGAAGAAAGCTGGAGAATAAACCGCCATTGACTCCAATTGTATTTTTGGGAGTCAGTAGTTGATTTCCAATATATTCCAGCATATTCCAACTCTGATATCTTCAGAAGCACTTGATTGTGAGTTTGAGGACATATTCATTTATTTTGGGTGAACTATCACTTCATAAGCTCTCAGAAATGTGGGTATGATTGTGCTGAACTGTTTTATATTCCATAGAGGGGTCAGTGAGGATGCGTTCAGGTTGTACAGTCAATGTCATTTTACTTGTCGGTTTGTGTTCGGTGTACAGTGACACTAAGAGGTTAGTTTTGCTTCCGTCTTTTATTTTCTCCATTTCGTTCTGTTTGTTTTGTTTTGTTTGTTTGGTCCGTGTAATACGTTTCAATAAATCTACAAATGTCCATGACGTGTCGGCTGTTATTGAAAGGGTCTGCTTAACGGTGCGGTATGCAAGTTTGACACCCAGTGGTTGAACTAGGTATTGCATTCATGGATCAAAACAAACGCAAGCGCAGGTTGCCAGATTGAGGACCAACAGGAGCGAGTGACTATCGAGCCTAAAGGCTGATTTAAGTTGTGCTCTAAATAAAAGCAACGGCACGTGATCGTTTCCATATCAAAAGGAGTTTTTGTGCTAACCAGCACCTGAAATTTTAGTAGCGGTGTCTATTTCTTGCAGCTGAGCAACAGGATAAACTGCGATCACATCAGGCACGCCTCATGTGCTTTATTCAGTGTTAAATGCTAATATTGTGAGTTTGAATGCCATTTTACATGACATTTATTGCCGTACTACTGAAAGCAGCAGCAGATAGTTCACCTCAGATCTGGAGAATAAAATAAACTGTTCGTAATTGATCTTCAGAACTGCGACTCAGTGCAAACCAACACATATCAGCGATTCAGCATCTACATTTAATAACGTTAAAGAGGTTTAATATGTATTTATTAGATTATAAACATTACCGTTTGGTGAGTGAGTGCATATTCTGTGCTTCTGAATGGCTGTATTTAAATATCTGTGGTGTTTCGTCTGGTCAAAACAGCCAAATTGGTTGGAGCAAAACTGTGTAGAGCTGCGGCTCTCCAGGAATCCAATTTGAGACCCATGATCTAAGGTTTTACTTCCCAGACCTGCAAAATATAAAATAATTTTTAATATCCCGATATGGAAAAGTATTAATTTTTATAGTCCGCAAACTTTTTCCACATGATTGTATGTATGCAGCTTCACGTTTGAACAACACCTCTGAATGTCTGATTCACTTCAGCCGAAACAGTTTGCTTGATTTCCATGAGCTAATTAACAGAAAAGAAAATGAATGAATGAATTAAGTTAACTCTTGAGTCGGTCATTGCTGTTCCCAGCGCTCGCTGCACTTTATGCAATCTGCTTCAGGATGGCGATTGTATTACTGCCTTTCACTGCAGGCAATGCAAGAGTTAATTGCTGTAAATGCAATTTGGTTATATTTGCTGTCATTTATGTTTATGGTAAAGAAGGAGCTGAGCCGAAAGGCAAAGCTCTCGATTTACCAGTCAATCTACGTTCCTACTCTCACCTATGGTCATGAGCTTTGGGTCATGACCGAAAGGACAAGATCTCGGATACAGGCGGCCGAATTAAGTTTCCTTCGCAGGGTGGCAGGGCGCACCCTTATAGATAGGGTGAGGAGCTCTGTCATCCGGGAGGAGCTCGGAGTAGAGCCGCTGCTCCTCCACATCGAGAGAAGCCAGCTGAGATGGCTCGGGCATCTGTTTCGGATGCCTCCTGGACGCCTACCTAGGGAGGTGTTCCAGGCATGTCCCATTAGGAGGAGGCCTCGGGGAAGACCCAAAACACGCTGGAGGGACTATGTCTCTCGGCTGGCCTGGGAACGCCTCGGGATCCCCCTGGAGGAGCTGGAGGAAGTGTCTGGGGAGAGGGAAGTCTGGGGTTCTCTCCTAAGACTGCTGCCCCTGCGACCCGGCCCCGGAAAAGCTGTTGAAAATGAATGAATAAATTATGTTCAATCCACTTAAATTTGTAAAACACTAATAAGTTAACTTAATTCCTTCATGTTCAAGTCGATTTTGTCAGCATTTTTTACAGTGTAAGGAAGATATTTTGAATATTAATGATTAAAATCCGCTATTCACCGTTTCCATTCAAAGATGTGAATTAGATTTAAGTGTAAAACTAATATGGCATGAAACATTTGTGAATAATGCAGCATTTGCATCCAATGAACAACTAAAGAGAATAGAATCATCCCTTCCTGATAAACTGGAGCAGATATCAGCCAGAGAAGTGTCGTTTGATGCACTGTCGGGATTTGCCACTGTGGTGTTTGTTCTCCTCTAATAAATGAGCTGCGCCTCAGAAGACGAAGACGAAACGCAATGAACGCGGTGAATGTGGTGGCTTTTGGAGGCATGAGACGCTCTATGGGAGCGCAGACAGATGCTCAAGACAGTACTGGAGAGAATAATAATAGAAGAATAATAATATTGAATGACTGTGATGATGGCTGAGGCCTTTTACAATCAGCAGAACAACATTTCAGATCTTTCACAATCTGTTGGAAGCATGTAAAGCTGCAAACTCCATTAATGCAAAGACCCTGAAGCACACATTTACATCTGATCAGCATCTGGCAAAAACTACATCACTGCACACAGACTGATGCACATGCTGGAATTTATTCAATAAATGTGTTTACATCGCAGTTTATGCTTATCGGATTAAAAGTTTATCCTACTCAGTTGTGCACACACACTCACCGGCCACTTTATTAGGTACGCCTGTCCAACTGCTTACTAACGCAAATTTGTAATCAGCCAATCACATGGCAGCAGCTCAATGCATTTAGGCATGTAGACATGGTTTGAACTGCAGCAGATCGTCTTGACCGAGCATCAGAATGGGGAAGAAAGGGGATTTAAGTGACTTTGAACGTGGCAGGGTTGTTGGTGCCAGACGGGCTGGTCTGAGTATTTCAGAAACTGCTGATCTACTGGGATTTTCACTCACAACCATCTCTAGGGTTTACAGAGAATGGTCTGAAAAAGAGAAAATATCCAGTGAGCAGTTCTGTGGGCAGAAATGCCTTGTTGATGCCAGAGGTCAGAGGAGAATGGCCAGACTGGTTCCAGCTGATAGAAAGGCAACAGTAACTCAAATAACCACTCGCTACAACCGAGGTCTGCAGGAGAGCATCTCTGAACGCACAACACATCCAACCTTGAGGCGGATGGGCTACAGCAGCAGAAGACCACACCGGGTGCCACTCCTGTCAGCTAAGAACAGGAAACTGAGGCTACAATTCACACAGGCGCACCAAAATTGGACAGTAGAAGACTGGAGAGACATTTCCTGGTCTGATGAGTCTCGATTTCTGCTGCAACATTCGGATGGTCGGGTCAGAATTTGGCATCAACAACATGAAAGCATGAATCCATCCTGCTTTGTATCAACTGTTCAGGTTGGTGGTGGTGGTGTAATGGTGTGGCGGATATGCCCATTAGTACAAATTGAGCATCGTGTGAACACCACAGCCTACCTGAGTATTGCTGACCATGTCCATCCCTTTATGACCACAGTGTACCATCTTCTGTTGGCTACTTCCAGCAGGATAAAGCGTCATGTCATAAAGCGCGAATCATCACAAACTGGTTTCTTGAACATGACAATGAGTTCACTGTACTCAAATGGCCTCCACAGTCACCAGATCTCAATCCAATAGAGCACCTTTGGGATGTGGTGGAACGGGAGATTCGCATCATGGATGTGCAGCCGACAAATCTGCAACAACTGTGTGATGCTATCATGTTAATATGGAGCAAAATCTCTGAGGAATATTTCCAGTATCTTGTTGAATCTATGCCACGAAGGATTAAGGCAGTTCTGAAGGCAAAATGGGGTCCAACACAGGACTAGTAAGATTTACCTAATAAAGTGAGTGTAAGTTTGTAATGCGCATTTTCAAAATGTATGTGCATGTGGATGTCAATGACTGCTTTTTTTTCCCCAGCATTCTTCAACAGAAAAAAGAAATGCATAAACGTTTACACCCACTTGAGGGTCCATGGGTGAGTAAATCTGCATTTGTGTTTTGGTCAACTGCGCTTAAGGTCCTGCACAAACTACTTTGACTTTAGTCTGACTGCTTTAAAACCTACAGCCTGCTGCTCAGGGTTTCCAGTAGCTTCTTCAACTGTTTGTCTTTTCTTTGAGAAGCGTGTGAATATTTGTTTGTTCGAGACGGAGCGAGTTGTATAATGAGGTTAAGAGTAGGTTTAGTATAACAGGTCTAGACTAGTCTCTGTTTTTATGAGATGTTTTTAGCCTTTCACCAACTTCTACATTCATCTCTCGATGCGCCTGTCAATGTTAAATTGGCTGACTTGTTAAAACACAACCCAAAACGCTTTCTGTTTGGGCCTCGGGAGCTTGTAAATCTGTTGACCCAAAATGCTCTTGGCAGGACCGTGGTGTTTACTCCAGTGTTCTTGAAGAATACCATGGTACATATCAGAGAACATGGTGTGGAACTGTTGGATTTCTGATGTCAGTCATTCAATCATCATCTAGTGCTGCCGTCTTTTCCAGAATTGGTTATATATTGGTTAACCAAATTTGTGGTGTCTTTACACTACAAATGTTGTGTTGCTGTAACCCAGTGTGGTAACACTTTATTTTGGTGGTCCATTTGAGTATTAGTAGACTGTCTGCTTAATATCTGCTGATATGCTCCTTCAACAGACATTTAACTGACTATAAGATACTTTGCAAGTTCATGTCAACTTAGACTAACCCCAACCTAACAGTCGACTTATAATCTAATGAGAATTAGTGGGCATGTAGATGCAATGTAACTTAAATTCAACAAACAGACCAACAAAATAAAGTGTGACCCCCAATGTTGGGTCAAAATGGACAAAGCCAATGTTGTATTATTATGTTTCAAATAAGTTTAAATGACACTTTTTAACTCGATGGCTGAGTATAAGTATTAAAGAGCATAAGTACTAAGGTGGGTTTTAAAGGAGCAGGATCAAGTCTCTGTTCATAAAGAAAAGGTCACATTGCTTGTGGAGTCGTAAATACCTTTGGTGAAGGGTTACACACTGATCACTCTGCCGGATGGGGTTTGTATTTGATTTGTTAGATATGACAAAATAATTGTGTTTCTGATCCCCCACATTCATTACAATAATGTATCCTTTTCAGCAGCAGTAATCAGCAAAAATATGCAAATTTAGCTTTAATGGCATTGTTTACATTCTGCTCTCCAATGTCAAAGTCAAAGACTTTTTTACTCGGCGGACATGTTTGAAATGCCTCTCGGGTGTGCAAGTGCAGCTCCTGTATCTTTGAATGGGGAAACCTCAAATTCTCCAAATATGCCAAGCATATTATTAACTTTCATATTTTGAAGCACCAGTGAAATTGAACAACAGCAGCCTTATAAAGTTTGTTTCTAAACGTTAGAATGTAATGTGCGCATTTTATGTAGCGCATTTATTGTGTATGGCCATACACCCAAAGCGCTTCACAATCATGAGGGGGGTCTCTCCACACCACCACCAGTGTGCAGCATCCATTTGGATGATGCGACTGCAGCCACAGGACAACGGCGCCAGTGCACTCACCACACACCAGCTATAGGTGGAGTGGAGAGACAGTGATAGAGCCAAATCGGTGGATGGGGACGATTGGGAGGCCATGATGGGTAAGGGCCAGTGGAGGCCAGGACACCGGCACCCACTGATAGTAAAGTGTTCCCTTCATTTTTACTGGGGCATTAGGGCTCACACAGACCACAGGTTGAGCGCCCCCTGCTGGCCTCACTAACACAACTTCCAACAGCAACCTAGTTTTCCCATTTGGTCTCCCATCCAGGGCTGGAGTCTGATATGATATGGCTGACATTGTCAGAATCATAACAAAAAAATTTATTTTGTCAGGTTGCCTGGGCTAATGCACATGCACATTCAAAAGGAACCTAATTTATCACCATTTCTGGAGGGCGCGATAAAGTCATCCTGTCATTAAAACTGTATGTATTAACCGTTCACCATTCACACCGGTCTGAAGTCAATTCTAATTTATTCTTGCCAACAAATCTCCTCCCAAAATGACAGCAACTTTTGTATTTCTTTAGCTTTGTGGGCGTTCAATTTGTTTCCGTCATGGGATTTACATTTGAGGAGGGAATTCACAAGGTCAGATGGCAAAGACTGTACCTCACATAGGTTTCATTGAGATTACAAAACAAGAGCACATTTGTTTTTAAGTGCAGTTGGTTCATTTAAAAGAAGAGACTTCAAGCTTTATGTAAATATATTTTCCATGTCTGTGTGGCGAGTATTCACTGAGATTTTAGTGCGTTTGTCCAGAGGTTTCACAATGAAGCTGCAGAAACTGTCATAAAAACACGTCTGCACTGAGCCCCTCCCCCGGAGAATTGTCAGTCATTAGCAAGCGATGATTGGCTCCTTTGCTAGAAGGCGGGGCTTTCTTTGCTTTGTCCATTACATTTTTCCCTATCCAAAGCTGTACAAGTGACATGTCTCATTGACTCGGATGTACATTACTGATTACACATGCCTTAAACCAGTGGTCCTCAACCACCAGGCCGCGGACTGGTACTGGTCCATGGATCAATTGGTACCGGGCCGCACAAGAAATCATTAATTATTTGAGTCTAAGCAATCTTTTATTTTGAAAAATCTTTTATTTTGAAAAATCTTTTATTTTGATAAATGAGCGTATTCTCTCGCTTCTCGATCACTTGAGTGCCCAAATTTAACCTACAAGCAGCAAAATGAGTAAGAAACAGACGTCTTTGGAAAGACCCAGTGAAGGACCCGCGAACTGAAAAGGAATAGATCCGCAACCCATTAGTCAGCAAATCAGGTGAACCCACCATGTCTGTGCAGAAAGATCAACTGCTGGAGATCGTAAATGACAGCGGCCTTTTAGGGGCCGTCCGCAGTTCGCGCAAGTTTGTTATTTTCAATAGAGGTGCGCGGCTTGCAGAGGTCCTTGCCTTCCAGACGCACACAGTTAAATGAATGCTGCGAGCGCACCGCGAGTCACGTGACAAAAACTGACTGATCAGCTTCAGCTTGTATGGAATATACACATTTGGGTTGACTAATTATCTCAGACAAACACAGAACACCCAAACACTGCAGAGCTTGGTCATTTTCTCCATAAATAAAACTTGTATCAGAGCTGCAGCAATGTTTTGTCAGCTTGTCCTCCTCTGAGAAAATGGTTGTTGGTCACCTACCAACCCACAAACCCCCCCCTCCTGGTCAGCAGTCAAACGTTGACCGGTCCACGGTGATAAAAAGGTTGGGGATCACTGCCCTAAACCACAAAGCCCTTGGGAACTACACTGTTGTGGTGTCACAATTGCATTGCATTCTGGGACATATAGGTTCTGGAAAGAACATATGAAGCAGACTTGGTTCAAAAGCAAGGGATCGAGGGTATGTCCATGTAAACTTCCCTTGTTCACTTGATGAAATGGAACACACTGTAAAATGGCAGAGCCTTACCATAGTCTTTCCCAAAATTGGCTGATTGATGACACACACTAGTTGTTTCCTCCACGTCCTTATGGGTTGTGCTGAATGTCAAGTGAACCCTTTTAACTGTACACAAGATAAAACACTGAGTTTTTACTTGAAATTAGGACGTGGAGGAAATAACTAGTGTGCTTTTTGACATGTTATCATGAGTTGTTTTGTCTTCTTGTCCCTTTCGTATTTTATATATTCGTATTTAATTATAATTGATGTTTGCAGTCCTGTGTCATGAGGTGTTTTGTCTTCTCATGTCCCTTTCGTATTTCTCCGCTGTTGGACAATCAGAAAGAAACAGGAATATTGAACACAGGTCACTGAACGGAGTTTGCATCTGCAGATTTTCATCTGACCTCGCTCTACCTGTTGGATTGGAGCTGAGCAACGTGAAGCAGACTCATATGCAATGAACTCAATTGAATTAAGTGCGGATTAATTCCAGGCAATGAAATGAGGGATGCAGGATCCCTCAAACGGATTGAGTTTGAGTCACGCATCTGCTGGTTTTCAGACGCAGACGAGGAGCACAGAAATGAAGATGAGGAGAACAATTACTGCAGGAAACACACGCAGATGGCAGAAGCACACGCCAGCCGGACACCAATATTCATTAGTGTGTGTGTGTGTGTGTGTGTGTGTGTGTGTGTGTGTGTGTGTGTGTGTGTGTGTGTGTGTGTGTGTGTGTGTGTGTGTGTGTGTG
>CAIGQW010050828.1:0-10426 GCA_903798125.1 Danio choprae
TTTTTTTTCATATTATTTAATAATAAGCAAGCATTTTAATCCGCCTAACTGTCATAATATTGTGTGATTATGAACACATTTTTCTTTTAGAGCAAAAAAAAAAGATATCTGTTAAGAAGCGTTTATGTGGGACGAGTCCTTTCCCAAACACAATACACTGACTGAGATCACCATAAAGCACAAAGTGTGTTGAGTCAGTGGCTCTGATGAAGGACTCACAAGCAGGACGTGTGTTTTATCAGCGTTTCCTACAAGGAGGACGATGCTGATTAACTGATCACGGCGTAAAAATAGAAACCTATTTAAGACGCAGGTTATGTAAGACGTTCATCAGTACAATGATGAGGAGTCAGGAGGTCAAGTCTACAATACAGGAACCGGTGATGTTGCAAAATTGGTTGGAAATGTGTGTGTTTGGGTCATTGTTGACCTCTAAATCAATTGTAGATATTGATAAATGATGTTTTTGTATAAAGATAATGATGGCTTTTGTTGAACTGTGAGATTTAAGCTCATTTCCCCTCAGTCGTCATTACTGTAATGTGTTTTATGGTTGACTGGTTATGATTCTCATTATTCTCAAACACAATTCCTATTAAATCCTCATTATAGTCATGAAAAAAAGATCCTGTCAGGAAAATAGCAACCTATTTATGCATTTTTGTTAAAGCAAAAGTAACTAATATTTGTGTTCACATTTTACAAATGGAGTTTTAATATGTTTAGTAGTCATTACATTGCAAAAATAATCACATTTTTCTTCATTTGTGGTAATATGGCAATGATTTTTCCTGACAAACAACTTTTACACATTTATGATCAACAATAGTAAAGCAATGCACTTTAAAATGTGTATAATTTCTATACATTAAGCAAGACAAGTTTATTTATATTGCACATTTCATACACAGTGGTAATTCAAAGTGCTTTACATAAACAGGAATAAAAGAGAGAAGTATAAGAAAATAAAAGCAAAGAATAAAATGATTAAAAACAGATTAAATGTGTTAAAACAGGTTTTAAAGGAATGAAAAAGAAAAGAAAGGCATAATAGTGCGATCTGTGGGACGTAGCACAGTGCTCATTCAGTAAAGGCACAGCTCAACAGATGTGTTATCAGTCTTGATTTGAACGTACCTAATGTTGGAGCACATCTGATCATTTCTGGAAGCTGATTCCACCAGTAGAGGGCGCTGTTAGTAGCTGAAGGCGGATTCACTCTGCTTTGACTGCTTTGACTCTTGGAATTTCTAATTTACTTGATCCTAAAGATCTGGGTGATCTGTTAGGTTTGTATTCAGTGAGCATATCTGTAATGTATTGAGGTCTTAGGCCATTTAGTGATTTATAGACTAGTAATAATACTTTAAAATCTATTCTGAATGTAACTGGGAGCCAGTGTAAAGACCTGAGGACAGGTGAGATGTGCTCTGATTTTCTGGTTCTGGTCAGAATCCTGGCAGCAGCGTTCTGGATGAGCTGCAACTGTCTGACTGTCTTTTTGGGAAGGCCAGTGAGGAGGCCGTTACAGTAATCCACCCTGCTGCTGATAAAAACATGAAGACGTCCTAGATGGAAACAAAGCATCTAATTCTTGCAGTGTTTTTGAGATGATAGTATGCTGATTTAGTTACTGCTTTGACATGACTACTGATTAGCTTTTTTTGTTGAGTTTGTTTGTGTTTCTTATACATTTGAATGTTTCTTCTTAATTATTGTTGCAGTGATCTAAAATAACTTTTGGCCCACATTTGAATAACTAGAGTTGTTTTTTTCCCCATGTTGTACATATGAATTATTTATTTTTGTTTGTAATTTTCATTGTTAATTTTCATTACATACAAATGTAATGAAATACACATGCCAAGATCTCTTTTGGCACAACACTTTGTATTTTATGAACATAGAAATCTTCATAAATGAAAGAAAATGATCATTTTCAGTGATATTAAAACCAAACATTTTTTCACATTTCAATATTAATATTGAGGCTTGAGTTAAGTGAAAGGTTGAATGTGCCTAACCCTAACCATGTAACGTCTGTCTTTGTTTTGGTCCCTTTAACCCGCTTAATGCCAGGTAAGCCAATTATATTTCAGCACCACGGGTTGCCTTGGTGGAAAATAGCATATTTCATTCATTCAGTCATGAAGGCTCTCAAAGCATGCGTCCGTCACCGAAATGCGACCTCCGGTGGACAGTAGCAGACTCTGAAATGAGACGCAGATTTCCACATTAGGTTATTAATTAGCAAATAATACAAATATTACGAGTGTAAACATTAGGTGAGCAGGTTACATTGTAACCCTGTGTCCTAACAACACGCTACATGAGGAGATTTGCAGTGTTAAGCAGTTTGGCTGTTTGCACTAGACGAAACACGACAGAAACATTCAAATACAGCCATTCAGAAGCACAGAATAGTGCACTCACTGCACTCCAACGAAATGGTAAGGTTTATAACCTAATTAATACATATTAAACCTCTTTAACATTGTTAAATGTAGATGCTTAATGACTGATATGTGTTGTCTTGCACTGAGTCACAGTTCTAAAGTTTTAAACAGTTTGTTTTATTTTCCAGGTCTGAGGTGAACTATCTGCTGCTGCTTTCAGTAGTATGGCAATAATAATCATGTAAAATGACATTCAAACTCACATTTCTAGCATTTAACACTGAATAAAGCGCACGAGGTGTACCTGAGCTGATCATTGTCAGTTTTCTGTTGTTCAGCTGGAAGAAGACATTTCTAATGTATACATTTCAGGTATTGGTTATAACAAAAACTCATTTTAATATGGAAATATTCCTTTTATGCCATTGCTTTCATTTCGAAAATGGTTTAAATCAGCCTCAAATCAGCCTTAAGGCTCGATAGTCAGGCACGCTTCTGTTGATGTCGTCAATCTGGCAACCTGCGCTTGCGTGTGTTTTGAACCAGGTGTGCAATACCTAGTTCAACCACTGGGTGTCAAACTTACGTACTGCACCTTTAACAAGCATGAACAAATGTTGTAATCAATGTATTGTTCATTGTTTGTTCATGTTAGTAAATGCATGAACTAATACAACCTTATTGTAAAGTATTACCCTTAATTTTTACTTGTGATTTTTCAGTAGTCTTTCCACCGCTGCTATTCATCTAAATAGTGGTCTCTAATCTAAATCTAATCTCTGCCATGGAAGTACCTGTAAATGTTTGCATGAGCAGAAATAAACGGTTGAATGTGTCTATTGTGATCATATTCCCTGAGGCTCCTATGGAGTAGTAAACTAGTCCATCCGCCCCGGTTAGTCTCCTTAACCAGCTATTGTGCGCTCAGAGTCCCCGAACAAAGGCTTCTGGGATATCTGTGAACCTGCGCTGCTGCATTGTGACTGAAGTGTGTGAGTCATGAGAGATCGGATGGGAACTGCGCTGGATAAGCCCTTGCTTTTGTGTTGTATTTCTAGTGTGAATCACCTCAGAGACCTTCGCTGCATGCGGCTCAATGATGGGTGTGTTTGTGTATTTACCTGCTTCAATAAAGCTCACTCATTAATACAACCGGGGAGTTTAGTTGCGTCACCTGAGATTTAAAAAGTAGATATGTACTTTTCTTATGAGTGGACAAACTGGTTGCAGAGAGGCCATGGTTGTTTAGGGGTTGCTAGGACGGTTGCAAAGGTGTTCTGAGTGGCTTTGTTTTTATGCTGTTTATATTTGGGGGGTTTCTCTGTTTGGGGGTTGCCGTGACACTGCTAAAGGTGTTTGTTACATTTTTCCATTGTCTTTTGGTTCTAATGCATACTGTAACATGAATCATTTGTAATTAGTTTAAACATTCATTCATTCATTTCTTTTCGGCTTAGTTCCTTTATTAAACAGGGGTCGCCACAGCGGAATGAACCGCCAACTTATCCAGCATATGTTTTACACAGCGGATGCCGTTCCAGCTGCAACCCATCACTGGGAAACACCCATACACTCTCATTCACACACATTCACTACGGACAATTTAGCTTACACTTGTGGGGGAAACCGGAGCACCCGGTGGAAACCCACGCCAACACTGGGAGAACATGCAAACTCCACACAGAAATGCCAACTGATCCTGCCGAGGCTCGAACCAGCGACCTTCTTGCTGTGAGGCGATTGTGCTACTCACTTCGCCACCATGCTGCCCCAAATGAAAGATTAGTTCCTTTAAAATAAAAAAGACTTTCTTTCTTTGTTATTGTCTTAGACTGTACTGCACTCTATTTGAATGATCTAAGCACAAAGTCTAAAGCTTGCTATTTTAAGGACTGAAAAATACGCTCTGCGCCCCGGCGCCTGGTCTAACAGGGTTGTGCTTATTCTCTTAATGAGTTATGAGTTGTTTTAAGCATAACCTCCATTAAATCATCAATCATTAAATTTGATCTCCCATTCACTTTAAGAGTCAGTTGCGTCGCGCCATGGCGCATTTGCTATTTACATGGCGGACTTTGTAAGTGGAAAAACTGAACGCTTCACTAGCGAGAAAACAGTTAAACAAACCATCAGCGTGTGGATAAAGAACCAGCCTCCTCCATTCAGCCTCTTTACTTTCTCTATACTATACTTTTACTCTACTTTACTCCTTTACTTTGGTGGAGTAAGGAAACGGTGGAAACTCACTCCACTGAAGACATCCATCAGTCTACATATTTAATTTTGTTTGTTAAGCGCAAAGATTTAATTCAAAACTATCTCTAAATTCAGCTCTTATTTCCAGCAAATGAATAAATGAACAATAATAATGAAGTGTGGTGAAAAAACGGAGTAATATCCAAACACACGTCCTGTTCTTATGCCCCATATGGTGATGCAGACGTCTCCAAAACCCCACAGGTGGACAAATCTAAACCTGTTTTCATTAATAAACAATAGTAAATAAAAATAATAAATAATACTGCTAATATTAATAACACTATACAAATGCAGATTCTCATGAATAAACTGAAAAAGCCCCCCGAGATGAAGAAGGCATGGAGGCTGTGGGTTTTTATATTTATTCATTCATTCATTTTCATTTCGGCTTAGTCCCTTTATTAATCTGGGGTCGCCACAGCGGAATGAACCGCCAACTTATCCAGCATATGTTTTACGCAGCGGATGCCCTTCCAGCTGCAACCCATCTCTGGGAAACATCCATACACACCCATTCACACTCATACACTACGGACAATTTAGCTTACCCAATTCACCTATACCGCATGTCTTTGGACTTGTGGGGGAAACCGGAGCACCCGGAGGAAACCCACGCCAACACGGGGAGAACATGCAAACTCCACACAGAAACGCCAACTGACCCAGCCGAGGCTCGAACCAGCGACCTTCTTACTGTGAGGCGAACGTGCTACCCACTGCGCCACCGTGAGGCCCCTTTTTATATTTATATAGAAAATAATCATTTTTGTAACATTTTAATCCTTTAATTGTTTTCATATGTAAAGATATGTGTGTATTGCTGCACATCCTGTGTGTATTAAGCAATGTGTAAGTGTTTGGACCCACATAGGCGCATAAATAACGCGCTCTGCGCTGGACTTTAGAGCAGCTTTTAGTTGGTCAATGGTGCGGTCTATTTCAGTTCCTCAAAATAGCAACACACCAACTATGCGCCTTAACACACCTCCTTTATAGACCAGCACACCCATAAGTCCACAGTAGCGCAAATGGATTTGCTATTAAAACAACGTGGTGCAAAACGTGGAAATTACAGTTGCGCTGGTCTGAAAATAGCAACACATCTCGCCACACAGGTCTTGCTCCTCATTGCGCCGAGTGTATGATAGGGCCCTATATGTTGCATGCATTTGACTTTTTTGGTTTCTTTTAAACACAAAGTGTATCAAAGCCTAAAAGGGTCAGTTATAAAACATTATTAGTGTGATATTTTAAGCTGAAACTTCACATACACACTCTAGGGCAGAGGTGTCCAAGCTCAGTCCTGGAGGGCCGTTGTCCTGGAGAGTTTAGCTCCAACCTTAATTAAACACCTTAACCAGCTTATCAAGCTTTTAATCGACATACTAGAAACTTCAGGCAGGTGTGTTGAAGCAAGTTAGAGCTAAACCCACCAGGACACCGGCCCTCCAAGACCGAGTTTGGACACCCCTGCTCTAGGGGCATCAAGGACTTATTTTACATCCTGTAAAACGGGGCATAAACGCTCCCCTTTACGCTGTGTTATAACATGTAAAACACCTGCAGATCGTAGATTGAATATATAACCTTCAAAGGGTTCACAAACTTTTAACCATATATATGTGGCAGTGGTCAACGGCCGATTCTGTAGTGAGTCGAATCTCCTGTGCACTTAAAAAGGTGTGTTTGATTACATTAGTCATTAATGTGAGCTGTGATCCAGTAATGCAGATCTGTGTGTTTTTAAGTGCTGAAGGTGTGTCTGTCCTCAGATGACCGAGTGTGTGTGTGTTGCTTAATGTGTTTTACTACTCCATACAAACACACACACAGACTATTAGACGACACTGAGCGCATTATAAACGCTGGCTGACCGCCTTATCAGTCGTACCTGTACAGATGGACAGCAGAGGAATGAGAGAGATGGTTGTATAATTGCATTTATGCATCGTAATGAATTCTCCAGAACACACTCCTGATCATGAGCGATGCACGTTTATTGCTTCGTAGGAGGAATAAAATAAACGCCAACGAGTCGTTCAGGAAGAGTGTACAGTGTAAGACGAATGCGAGGAGGATTTTGAGGAGAAATGTCTGAGTTTATGTTGAGATTCAGATTGCAGAGCTGACACTGGATTGGTGTAGGATTTACTTATAAACATTTCAGAATTAAAAATTAAACAGATATATATACAAATATAAAGACTGATATAAGTCTAATAAACATAAAGACTAAAGACATAGGGTGGCTCAGTGGTTAGCACTGTTGCCTCACAGCAAGAAGGTCGCTGGTTCGAGTCCTGGCTGAGCCAGTTGGCATTTCTGTGTGAAGTTTGCCTGTTCTCCCTGTGTTGGTGTGGGTTTCCTCCAAGTGCTCAGGTTTCCCCCACAGTCCAAACACATGCACTGTAGGTGAATTGGATGAACTAAATTCGTTTCCCAGTACTGGGCAAAGACTATAGAATGCACAAGACATATCACTCGTATAATTTTGAATGGGGTAAAGTGTAACGGTCAATATGGCAAATGACGCCCCGCCCTCTAGTGCAGGAGCCAATCAGCGATCGCTATAGGCTGAGGATTCTCCAGGGGAGGGGCTCGGCAAGACGTGAGTTTATGCAGATTTTGTGTGATTCGTGAACATTTAGACATGAAACTAAAGAGACTGATGTTGTTTAATGTTATTGCTGATTCCTAATATGAAATGTAATCATAAGCTTGGCAAGCAATTTTGGAGAATTTGATGTTTCCCCATTTAAACAGAATGCTCGAGCATACTGCCCGAAAGGCGTTTCAAAGATGGCCACTGAGTGAAATGACTTGCCTTGAAGGGACTTTGTACTGGGTTGCAGCTGGAAGGGCATCCGGTGTGTAAAATATATGCTGGATAAGTTGGCAGTTCATTCCACTGTGGTGACCCCTGATGAATAAAAGGGATAAAGCCAAAGAAAAATGAATGAAATAATGAAAAATTATAATAATTTTACTAATTATAGTAATTTTACAATGGGTTTACTCACTTTTTTATAAAGTTCATTCATTCATTCATTTTCTTTTCGGCTTAGTCCCTTTATTTATCTGGGGTCGCCACAGTGGAATGAACCGCCAACTTATCCAGCATATGTTTTACGCAGCGGATGCCCTTCCAGCTGCAACCCATCACTGGGGAACACCCATACACACCTATTCACACTCATACACTACGGACAATTTAGCTTACCCAATTCACCTGTACCGCATGTCTTTGGACTGTGGGGGAAACCGGAGCACCTGGAGGAAACCCACGTAAACAAGGGGAGAACATGCAAACTCCACACTGAAATGCCAACAGACCCAGCCGGGGCTCGAACCAGCGACCTTCTTGCTGTGAGGCGAACGTGCTACCCACTGCGCCACTGTGAGGCCCCCCATTATTATTATTATTATTATTCATTCATTCATTTTCTTTTCGGCTTAGTCCCTTTATTAATCTGGGGTTGCCACAGCGAAATGAACTGCCAACTTATCCAGCATATGTTTCATCACTGGGAAATATTATTATTATTATTATTATTATTATCATTATTATTATTATTATTATTATTATTATTATTATTATTATTATTATTATCATCATTATTATTATTATTGTCATCATCATAATCAAATCAAATCCCCTTAAAACAAACTCTGATGCTTCCACGTCAGCTTCTGCCAAACTCGTAAGATTGCTTTTGCATTCATGCGTTTAGCAATAATAAATGGCTAATGCGATATCTAATGAGCAGCGTTTATCAGAGGTGCAGAAGTGTGCAGACAGAGCGTCTCCGTCTCGATCCGCCCACAGGAGCTGCTCAGGTGAGTCACAGCGCAGGGTGAGGTTCAATACAGCGACCAGTCCATACACACCACTATTCTCTAGCACATACAGAGGGTTTACACCGCCAACACAACACTACAGTGATTCACACACCATTAAACCCAGTCTGATAAGATACAGCTGCTCACTATCTCCAGTGGAAACCAATTACAGACACTTTACACAAACCATTGCATGGCTGGGATTCTGCCGATAACACGCAGCCAAAATGCGATACCAAATTAAAGGCTTTAAAGATTACTGTATCTGACAGCTCCAAGACTTATAAAGCCAATAAAATAAGTGCAGAGATGAAAGATGTGCTGAGTCAGTATACTTCCAGAAAGAGAAATCGTTTATTTAGAAGCGCTTAATGGGTAATCTGAGAGATGTTTTGGTTTGCAAGACTTAAAAAATGGCAATCTTTCATCTTTGTTGTGTCTGTTATGAAGCCATTATGGGTGAAAGGATAGAAAATTAAACATCTTGTAATAATGCACTGTAGACAATATCTATTTATTAACAGGTTTCAGTTCATTTATGGTTGTGAAGTGCATTATGGGATGTTGATCTCTGCTCTGTCGACTCTGCAGTTATCAAAGTGACTTTTATTTAGTAGTTTGAAATCATATAATGTGTAAGAAATAATATCTAGAGATAAATAAGTCTGTAAAATGACAGAAAATGGGCTTGCAGTTTATTACAAGGTGTTTGTAGCATAATATACAACACCGATCTAGACGATATAGCACTTTAAACTATTAAAAGTGTTCATAAAAGTCACTTTTTCTAACTTTATGGTTAAATGTTGTTGGAAGAAAGATCAAGCTCCCATAATGCCATACACATGCATAAATAAATGGGGAAAAATTCATTCATTCATTCATTTTCATTTCGGCTTAGTCCCTTTATTAATCTGGGGTCGCCACAGCGGAATGAACCGCCAACTTATCCAGCATATGTTTTACACAGCAGATGCCCTTCCAGCTGCAACCCATCTCTGGGAAACATCCATACACACCCATTCACACTCATACACTACGGACAATTTAGCTTACCCAATTCACCTACAGCGCATGTTTTTGGACTTGTGGGGGAAACCGGAGCACCCGGAGGAAACCCACGCCAACACAGGGAGAACATGCAAACCCCACACAGAAACGCCAACTGACCCAGCCGAGGCTCGAACCAGCAACCTTCTTGCTGTGAGGCGAACGTGTTATCCACTGCGCCACCATGAGGACCCTGGGGAAAAAATTAAAATATGAATTACAAAATATGGAAAACTGCTAATTTAAGGATATTTTTAACAGTGCATAGAGACAAAAAAGACCTAATGTGAACCCAAACATTTCCCATCCAGTGATCTGTGGTATTTTGCATGATTATTTTATACACTACCTGACAAAAGTCTTGTCATTGATCCCAGTTGTAAGAACAGCAAATAATAACTCGACTTTTAGTTGATCATTTGGAAAAGTGGCAGAAGGTGGATTTTTCTGATGAATCCTCTGTTGAACTGCATCCCAATCATCACCAATACTGCAGAAGACCTACTGGAACCCGCATGGACCCAAGATTCTCACAGTAATCAGTCAAGTTTGGTGAAGGATAAATCATGGTTTGGGGTTACATTCAGTATGGGGACATGCGAGAGATCTGCAGAGTGGATGGCAACATCAACAGCCTGAGGTATCAAGACATTTGTGCTGCCCATTACATTACAAACCACAGGAGAGGGCAAATTCTTCAGCAGGATAGAGCTCCTTCTCATACTTCAGCCTCCACATCAAAGCTCCTGAAAGCAAAAGCCTTTAGTACGACAATGACAGCAAAAGTGTATATGTTTCTTATATTAACATATTAATTTATTCATTCATTCATTTTCATTTCGGCTTAGTCCCTTTATTAATCTGGGGCCGCCACAGCGGAA
>CAIGQW010050831.1:3913-17858 GCA_903798125.1 Danio choprae
TATATATATATATATATATATATATATATATATATATATATATAAATGTGCATTGCATTTTACTAGTCATAAATTAAGTTTATTTAAATTTATACACAATTATAACTGAACGTAAACTTAATTCGATATAATATAAAGATAAATAATATAATATATTTTTATATTAATATTATAATCTATTACAATATAATATTAATATAAATGTATATATGTAAATTTGATATCATATTCAAAAACAAAGGCGACACGGTGGCTCAGGGGTTAGCACTGTCGCCTCATAGTAAGAAGGTTGCTGGTTCAAGTCCTGACTGGGCCAGTTGGCATTTCTGTGTGGAGTTTGCCTGTTCTCCTCGTTTTGGCGTGGGTTTCCTCTGGGTGCTCCGGTTTCCCCCACAGTCCAAACACATGTGCTATAGGTGAATTGGATAACCTAAATTGGCCGTAGTGTATGTGTGTGAATGAATGTGTATAGATGTTTCCCAGTACTGGGTTGCAGCTGGAAGGGCATCCGCTGTGTAAAACATATGCTAGATAAGTTGGCAGTTCATTCCGCTGTGGAAGCCCCTGATAAATAAAGGGACCAAGCGGAAGGAAAATGAATGAATCTATTCAAAAACAAAAAAGAGAAGAAAATTACCTTTAAATTTGTCCAAATTAAGTCTTAATTTACCCTTTCTTTTTTATTAATAGTCATAAGTCTGCTAAATCTTATCTTAACCAACCAATTCTTTATTTATTAAACGTTTTTATTCAGCTTTCAAATTGTGTACACATATCAGCTTCCATATATTGACCCTCATGTAGTGCAGGGTCACATAGAGTCGAGATACACCATTTAAAAAAATGACTACAGCAACTCTGATTATGATCCGTGTGTTTTGGTACAAGACAGCGAAGTACATTATGAAGTACAGTACATTATGAAGTACAGTACATTATGAAGTACAGTACATTATGAAGTACAGTACATTATGAAGTACAGTACATTATGAAGTAGTTCTGCAGCGCTTTATTCTCACAGCACATCCCATAACTATCACATATTCAGTCAGTAGGCGGAAAGTAGGTGGACTTTTGTGGCTGTTTGAATACAATTCGACCATGAATGCAATCTGAGCAGATATAATGCATTTTTTCTGGAGGTGTGCAAAAATGGACACATTTTAGATCTGCATTTTGCATCTTTAAATGGACATACAGTATGAAGGTAGTTTTGACAATACATTATGTAATGTACTGTACGTTTCTGGTGTCCCCAGAATATGTTTGTGAAGTTTCATCTCAATTGTACAGATGAATTATTATAGCATGTTCAAATTGTAATGTTTTGGTGTCAGCAAAAATGTTGTTTCCATATATGTGTTTTAATGCAGATGAGCTGCTGTTCCCATCTCCTTTCGGTAGACTTCAACACTCATGCTTTAGGATCAACATAACTGGGCAATCTCATGCTGCCAAACTGTCAGTAGAGACGTGCAGGCGTACAGTATATGGCCAAATAACTGACTCTATCATGCATAGTAAATATGTACGTATGAATTATGCATGTGTTAGAGTTTTCGGGAATTAAACTAACGACAGAAGTGTGATACGTAAGTGCAGTAAAGTTGTTTTTGAAGGACATGAGACCTTCATTCGGTCACATTTTAAAGCATTGCTTTAAGGAACAAGGATATAAAACCTCAAACTGAGATCCCATCGAGGATAGTTAGGGAGTGTCTCAAAAGTGCCAATGCACAAATAAATACACATATATAATTATTACATTATATACTTTTTTTTTGTAATGTTTAAATGTTTCAAATATGTAGTGTTTATGTTGGAAAATAATTAGGACATTTATTATTTCAATAGGGCAGCACGGTGGCGCAGTGGGTAGCACTATCGCCTCACAGCAAGAAGGTCGCTGGTTCGAGGCCCGGCTGGGTCAGTTGGAGTTTCTGTGTGGAGTTTGCATGTTCTCCCCGTGTTGGCGTGGGTTTCCTCCGGGTGCTCCGGTTTCCCCCACAATTCCAAAGACATGCAGTACAGGTGAATTGGGTAAGCTAAATTGTCCGTAGTGTGTGTGTGCGTGTGAATGAGTGTGTTTGGATATTTCCCAGTGATGGGTTGCAGCTGGAAGGGCATCCGCTGCGTAAAACATATGCTGGATAAGTTGGCAGTTCATTCCGCTGTGGTGACCCCAGATTAATAAAGGGACTAAGCCGAAAAGAAAATGAATGAATTATTTCAATATGTTTTATATTTATAATTATATATATTATATTATTTTATTTATGTATTTGTGATCACCTTTTTTGTGCTTAAAACAAATACAGTATCAAATAAAGAAGTGATCATAACCGATTTTAAGATGATGCTTTAGTAGCATAATCCGAACAAGACTACTGACAACACAAACTGCTACTATTTTGCAATGATGATCAATGCTGAAGAAAACTGTGATTGTCTAACATATGCAACACAGGCTCATTCTGAAAGCGCAGCCCTATATACATTTCTGGAGATCGCAAATTATGCGGCCAGAGGTACGTATGTCTGCATTTCATTTTTTAAACGAATGCTATGGGGTGGTATGACGCCGTTCCTTTTTGCGTTTACCAGCTGACCGCGTACCCTCGTATGGACGGCTTACCCGCTGTAGCCAGTTTGTCCCGTTAGCTCGTCATGTACGTCGGCGGACTTGAGACGCAGAAAGGAGTTGACCACGACGACAGGGTTCGAGTCCGGTGAAGAAGGGTTACAGAAAGCAGGTAAGACAAAAACAGAATCCAAAAAAATTTAATAAACAAGTAAATAACAGGGTGAGAATGTGGTAAAAATCAGACGAGGGTATTCTTTTTCCTGGATTGCTTTTGAAAATTGTTTAGGGAAGTGGGTGGACGGGTCAATCAATAAAATTGGTTGGGTTTAGGGAAGGAGGAGGGTGGGTCAGTCGATCGGTTAGTCAGATGTTCAGTCAGTCAAACAGTCAGTCGACGGCGGCCTCTGGTGGGTTAACGCGAGAACAGCAGGCGCGAATGGCACTAGCGAGAGAAATTTGAGATCAGCAGCCTCTGGTGGATTCGAGAAAACAAAAACTGCACAAAAAAAAAAGCGTACCTCCCGGGACGTATTTCGCGGTCTCCAGAAATGTATCCATAGGTACGTTTTCAGAATGAGCCTGGGTTGGACAAATGACAAAAACACACTAGACTAGATATATTTACTGCACTAGATATATGTTTGTATGAAGTTGGAGCACAAACGGTTATCGATTCTTGCTTTCTGAAGGCCGAATATACTGCTTTGGGTTTTTTTCGTTAAGAAAAACAAAACTTTGCCACAATACGGCTACAACAACATGAATTTATGAAACTCCATTGACTAGACATGTGGGTGGCATTTTGCTTACACATAGTAACACGAATACTGTATATGTGAAAAGCTGACTTTGGGTATGAATCAGAAATCATTTTTTTGTTTGAGTGAATTTGACAAAACACAACACAAACAGCTACATCAAGAAAAAGAAAAAGCATGAAACTTGTGTACGTTGCGTTGGATAAAAGCATTGTAACTTTCAAAGAACTGAATCGAGCTGTTTTCAGACCTGCATTGCATACAGAGCAGGTTATTGATGAACCAAGGCCACGACTTTATTTTAATATTTCTGTGACCTTTGAGAGTTGCATTTATATCCAGAAGTGGGTGGATGAAGTGGGGCGAATGTACAGAAACAAGAAAATATGAAGCGATGTAGCACTTGAGCGGACTGATAAAACAAGCTCTTTAGCTCCAACTTCAAAGATCTAATCTTCTCCGTCATTCATATCCTCAAGCCTACAAACCTGGCCCTCCGGTTTTAAAAAGCATTCAAAGGCTGAAATCAATACAGCTCTTTCTCACACAGACGGGCATCAAAAGTTGCTTAAGCCGCTGTAGGGCATGCTTATTTCATTTACCTTAAGAGGAAAGAATGGGCCTATTTTTCCTATTTAAAAATGCATTTGCAGACCCACATAATTACTGCCTGATATGTATGTGTGGCTCTTAGCGGTGGAGCTAAAAAGACTGTAATTGTCTTGGAGCTAAACAAATGAAAGCCACTGAAATTGATTCATCATAGATGCATACATCATGGCCTTAATGCCACGTATCAAAGGGCTGGAGAACTTTGTAATATGCCTTTGTATTGATTTAGTCTCTTCTTAATGCTCTTAATGCGAGTTCACTGCTGCTGTCGGTGGGTGATGCAGTATCAGGCCTGAACACAGTAGATGCTGGATTTGTGGCTCAACCTGAACAATGCCATTTCAAATAGAGCTGGATTGTGAAATAGCCCGTGTTACATACAGGGGTTGGACAATGAAGTTAAAACAATGGCCAATTTAGTTTTGGAGGTTTCAGGACAAGATTTGAACACCCTGGGGGCTAATTTTTATTGATTGCACATTCCAGCAGTAAGAGCAGGATGTGAAGGTTTCATTAGCAGAGTAATAGCACAGTTTTGCTTAAGATATTGCAATGCACACAATATTATGAGTGACATATCAGAGTTCAAAAGAGGACATATTTTTTATACACGTCTTGCTGGAGCATCTGTGCTAGATGTGCGCTGGGTCACTACCAAGGACTACCAAACCATGAGTCCACTTTCACTATCTTTCCCACTTCTGGGAGAGTTACGGTGTGGAGAATCCCCAAAGAAATGTAGCACCAAGATTGTTGCATTTCCAGAGTGAAGCATGGGGGTGGATCAGTGATGGTTTGGCCTGTAATATCATGGCATTCCCTAAGCCCAATACTTGTGCTAGATGGGTGCTGTGGCCCTGCCAAGGACTACCAAACCATGAGTCCACCTTCACTATCTTTTCCACTTCTGGGAGAGTTACGGTGTGGAGAAGCCCCAAAGAAATCTAGCACCCAGACTGTTGCATTTCCAGAGTGAAGCATGGGGGTGGATCCGTGATGGTTTGGGCTGCAATATCATGGCATTCCCTAAGCCCAATACTTGTGCTATATGGGTGCTGGGTCACTGCCAAGGCATACCAAACCATTCTGGAGAACCATGTGCACCCAATGGTTCAAACATTGTCTGCTGAATGCGGTATCAGGATGAAAAAAACAACAACAAAAAAAATTCTAAAAGGAGATCCAACAAACTGCTGAATTATAATGGCCACTGTTAGTCTGCTTTGACCGTCCTCATCTTTGAAGCTCCAGGTATGAAAGTGTTCAGTGCATATGAATAAAATAGGCATCCTCTCTGACATAAGGTGTGTTTTGTTACTTTGTCACGATAGAAAGGCACCACAGATCAATCAGAAAGCCTATGGCTAATTCAGAACATGCTCTGCTTTCATGTGCAAGGAAAGGCGAGAAATTCATCCAAGCACCGCCGCTGACAGACTTTGTGGCCGTGAATTAAAAGCTCCTCGCGCGTCCCTGGTTCGTATGCCTGCGCATCTCCGCTTACCGTTACACACATAATAAAGCAATTGCCCTCAAGCCGGCTGCATGAAAACACAATAGATGCTCTCTGTAGAAAGAGGTTAATAGGATATTTTATCAAGTGAGAGTTGTAGAGACACCTCGGCGGCCCCGGCATCATGTCATATTTAGATACACTGGAGTCTCATAAACCCGGGCATAATGGAGATCTGTTTCTTTCAGAGTCCGCAGAATAGAGCCGGTCTTAGCCTGTGGTCAAGGACAGCAGGTTGACTGAGGAGGAAAATAAAGAGCAAAGGAAAGGAGACTGGAGAAGAAGGTAAAAGCATGCATCTTCATCTCTGCTTCATGTGTTACAGTAATATGGCAACACTTTAGAATAATGGCCCATTAGTTAATGTATTTATTAACATGAACATACAATTAGCGGACACATTTATTACAGTATTTATCAGCTTTGTTAATGTTAGTTCATGTTATTTAAGTTAAATAATGTTAGTTCGTGTTAACTTACTGTGCATTAAGTGTGGTTTATTTATAAAGTAATTTCGAGAGGATCACGTGCTTAGGATTGAACACTGCTGGCACCGCATCAGCTCCGTTTGTTGCACCAATACTGACACACTACAAATAACCACTCCAGTCATCTTCGTCTTGAAGAGTCCCCCCTTCCACCCCTACTCCTTCCTTTCTCCTGACTGGGCGGCACGGCGGCCCAGTGGTTAGCACTGTTGCCTCACAGCAAGAACACCACCGATTTTGCCCCTCACCGGGCCGGTCGGCGTTTCTGTGTGGAGTTTGCATGTTCTCCCAGTGCTCGCGTGGGTTTTCCCCGGGCTTCCCGGTTTCCTCCAACCGTCCAAAGACATTCACCATAAGTAAATCGACTTCTTAAAAATAACATCTTAAGACGTATCTCAAGCACGTTCACAGCAGGGGAGTTCTCGAGACCTACCTGAGCTCAAACTCCCCTCTCGCCCTTCAAATGGGAGGGAGCCCTGGGCTCGAGGATCTATGAGCTCAGGGCTCTCTTCCGGGACAGCATGCCAAATACACTTTATTATCATTCATCAGCTAAGTGTGAACTCTTGAACTAATGTTAACACAGTGGGAAAAAAAAAAAGATTCATTGGATTTAGACAGTTTTTAAAGTAAGTGGTTGCAAACAGTGTATTTAGGCTGAATGTAAACAAACAATTTAAGTTGAACATTACTAAATTTAATTTGTTTGTTTAAATTTAGCCCAGGGCGACATGTGCGTGCGTGCGTGCGTGCGTGCGTGCGTGCGTGCGTGCGTGGGTGCGTGCGTGCGTGCGTGGGTGCGTGTGTGCGTGTGCGTGCGTGTGCGTGCGTGCGTGCGTGCGTGCGTGCGTGTGTGTGCCTGCGTGCGTGCGTGTGTGTGTGTGCATGCATGCATGGGTGTGTGTGTGTGTGTGTGTGTGCATGTGTGTACTGTATGTTTTTCTTTTTCCTTTCTTTTTTTCGTGTTGTACTCCATACTCAGTGTACACCCCTGATAAAGCAAGGGATTAACCAAAGGAAAGGGAGCAAAACATAATAATTCAGCTGTATTTTGTCTGCTGAACAATTTTTTTTAAAAATCCAGTCATGTTAAGAATAACAAACCCAACACTGTCTTCATCCATGAGTACTGAGTCAAAGGCAGATGGATGCAAAGGACTAGATCTCCAGATGAGGGCCAGAAAGCCTAAGGGACGGTCGAGCATAGGAAATATCAGCAGGTCACAGGCTAATGTAGAAACCCATCGGTTCGCGAGTCTCCTGAATTAGCTCAGTTGAGCCCGCGACCTGCTGCGTATTATCTGCAATCCTAAAACAGCAGGCCAGTAAAATGACATTTTCACTGCAAGGAAAACTCATCCGCCCTCGATCACACACACACACACACACACACACACACACACACACACAAGTACAAAGAAAGATTCCCTCTGCCGTTTACAACCATTTAATGGTGCTTATTGTGTTGTCTTTGATGTGAATATCATCATTGTGTAAGTATCAAATGATGATTATGATGTTTTTTTGCAGATAATGATGCTTATTTTAAGTCTGTTCAGTACACACCTGCAGAGCCGCATTCATTATCCACTGTGAGCAGCTCACATGCTAATGATGTGCTTCATAAAAGCTTCATTAGCACTCATTTCCATTAAGTCAAATTTGTTGTTCGAGATCTGTACATGTTTGCATCTGATCTCTGGGGCGCGACACCCATGAAAAGTAAGTACACTTGAGCAGTTTTAATTTATTACATGGCATTTTTTTTATTACTATTTATTACAAGCTATCCTCAAATGGATAGGGAGATGTGATTGACACTTTAATTTGATATCAAGGTTAATAACAAGAGTCATATAATTTTGGATTTTAATTATTATTCTTTTTTTATGCGAATGAAATGAGTAATTTAGCCATTTACCAGTGCATCTGAATGATAATATTTGAACACCTAATAATCCAAAACTTCATTTTCAGGCTTCTGTTTTTGTTTATCATTTGTTAACAACAATTATAGAGCGTGATCAATCTCTTTAACGAGTTTTAATTGAAATAAACTACGCTGACCCACTGTAATTATCACTATTGAGTGCGAAATAACTGCCGATGATGTTTCTTTGTCGCCGTCTTGACCTCTGCTAAGTGCTGCTCTCTCGCTTTCTGAATGTTTTTCTGTCTGAATGGTAAATAATTCCTCTATAACTACACAATAACAGCTTTTTGTTTCTACACCTAAAAGTTTCATGCGTGTAATTCTCACGGTTCACTTGGGAAGAAGAGCGTTTAACTGTATTGAACGTACACTTGTAGTCTGCGTCAAATAGTAAGGTGTTATATTAGGTATTAAAACAAACTGTACTTGAGTAGAGATAAAATTACATGAATGAAATAAAATGCAGGTGGTGCGGTGGCTCAGTGGTTAGCACTGTCACTTTACAGCAAGAAGGTCGCTGGTTCGAGCCCCGGATGGGTCAGCTGGCATTTCTGTGTGGAGTTTGCATGTTCTCCCCGTGTTGGCGTGGGTTTCCTCCGGGTGCTCCGGTTTCCCCCACAGTCCAAACACATGCGCTGCGCCACCGTGCTGCCCGCCCTAATATTCATTCATTCATTTTCATTTCGGCTTAGTCCCTTTATTAATCTGGGGTTGCCACAGCGGAATGAACCGCCAACTTATCCAGCATAAGTTTACGCAGCGGATGCCCTTCCAGCTGCAACCCATCTCTGGGAAACATCCATACACACCCATTCACACTCATACACTAGGGACAATTTAGCTTACCCAATTCACCTATACCGCATGTCTTTGGACTTGTGGGGGAAACCGGAGCACCCGGAGGAAACCCACGCCAACACGGGGAGAACATGCTAACTCCACACAGAAATGCCAACTGACCCAGCCGAGGCTCGAACCAGCGACCTTCTTGCTGTGAGGCGAACGTGCTATCCACTGCGCCACCGTGAGGCCCCCGCCCTAATATTATATTATATTATATTATATTAGCCTCACGGTGGCGCAGTGGGTAGCACGTTCGCCTCACAGCAAGAAGGTCGCTGGTTCGAGCCTCGGCTGGGTCAGTTGGCACTTCTGTGTAAAAACACAAATACTTAATCATGGCCCAGCCCGGCCCAAAGATAGTGGCATGAAATATCAGCCCGACCCGGCCTGCAGGTCGGGTCGGATCAAGTCTGGGCTTGTGCTCGGGCAGATAATCTAAACTCTAGGCTAATTACAGTTTGAGACATAAAAAAGATCCTTAAATTCTATAGGAGAGACAATTTAAGAGAGAGAGAGAGAGAGAGAGAGAGAGAGAAAGAGAGAGAGAGAGAGAGAGAGCTTTGATTTGCATTCCAGTGAATCACACTGCTGTCAAGGAGAAACAGTTTAGATCTCTACTGTAATATCAATGAATCTCCTTTCCTCTGGGAAAGATAGAGAAAGAAAATGAGCATTGAGAGGAGGGCGTAAGAAAATACTAGAGGAAATGACACACTGAGTGAAATATGCAGTCGTTTCATGTCATTAGTGCCTGTTGCTCAACATCACCTGCTCAGGTTGGAGCTGGTGGACACATAATTGTGATTCTGTCCAGAAAGGCGTTTCTTTCTTCTAACTGCATTATTTTAGCCTGGAGTTTACGGGAGAGAGTCTAAGTGCCAAACAGAGAGTGTGGCCTGCATAATGCTGACTGTATTTGCTTTGCAGAGCAGTCGGATATGGAAAAGACTTGCTTCAGATAACGGCATATCATTTTAGAAGTCGTATAGGCGCTGCAGGAGCCGCCGCTATTTGTGGTTTATTCATCGAGCTAGCATGCGGGACGCACAACACAAACTAATGCTGTAGTTCTGCAAGGTGTATTAACGTCTTACGCAAGTCCCACATGCTTTTTAATGCATATCATATCAAGTATGTGATTTAGCAAAATTGTATGGCTTATATACACTCACCGGCCACTTTATTAGGTACACCTTACTAGTACCGGGTTGGACCCCTTTTTGCCTTCAGAACTTCCTTAATCCTTCATGGCATAGATTCAACATTGTACTGTAAATATTCCTCAGAGATTTTGGTCCATATTGACATGAGAGCATCACGCAGTTGCTGCAGATTTGTCGGCTGCACATCAATGATGCGAATCTCCTGTTCCACTACATGCCAAAGGTGCTCTATTGGATTGAGATCTGGTGACTGTGGAGGCCATTTGAGTACAGTGAACTCATTGTCATGTTCAAGAAACCAGTCTGAGATGATTCACACTTTATAACATGGCATATTATCAAGCTGGAAGTAGCCATCAGAAGATGGGTACACCGTGGTGATAAAGGGATGGACATAGTCAGCAACAATACTCAGGTAGACTGTGGCGTTGACACGATGCTCAGTTGGTACTAATGGGCCCAAAGTGTGCCAAGAAAATATCACCACCATTACACCACCACCAGCAGCCTGAACCGTTGATACAAGGCAGGATGGATCCATGCTTTCATGTTGTTGACGCCAAATTCTGACCCGACCATTTGAATGTCGCAGCAGAAATCGAGAATCATCAGACCAGGCAATGTTTTTCCAATCTATTGTCCAATTTTGGTGAGCCTGTGTGAATTGTAGCCTCAGTTTCCTGTTCTCAGCTAACAGGAGTGGAACCCGGTGTGGTCTTCTTCTGCTGTAGCCCATCCGCCTCAAGGTTGGACGTGTTGTGCATTCAGAGATGCTCTTCTACATACCTCGGTTGTAACGAGTGGTTATTTGAGTTACTGTTGCCTTTCTATCAGCTTGAATCAGTCTGGCCATTCTCCTCTGACCTTAAACTTAATTCAATATTTATTCTTAAATCCCAAGACCACGTTTCAGTGTACAATTTTAATTTATCTGATTAATATCAACCTGTGCATAAACAGATGTGTTTTTTATTGAACTGGCATCTTTTTACTCTAGAAAAATCACAGTAGGAGCTAAGTGATATGACATGATGCATAAAATGAATGCATGATAACGGAGAACTCCACGAAGTTTCCCTTCATTCATTCCTGTGTGTTCTCAGCTCTTTATGTCTCCTCTGGCTGAAGTTAGATACAGTATATGGGGCTCTTCTAGTCTGCCGTGTCCTCTGCACGCTCTTCTGGTCTTTCACTGGAAGCAGAGGCAGAGCATCTCTCCGTAATGTAATTTCACAGTTCATTAAGAGCAGTCCTGCCATGACCCAGCGCAGGCTTGAGTAATGACACCACACAGATTAGCCATTACGGCCCTCAGACACACCGCCACTCTTAACAAATATATTCAGCCTTCTTCTTAAGCATACGCTGACTTTCATTAACCACGCATTAAAAGACCTGAGCAGAACATTCATGGCTTCTTACGTCTTATTCATGTTGTGAAGATCACCTTGTGGTGTCTCAAATTCAAGATAATGTAAAACTATTTGATAGGTTAGAATTGGATTTGCATTAGGAACTTACAGTAGGATGCATTAACATGAAGCAGGTCCTAAATGGTTATTATTAATGTGAATCCCCGATGTCCTCCTGGCTTCACTTTGCTTTTGCTCCTTCACTTGATCTCTAATTTCCTTCGAAACTTCCAATGCGTATCCATGCTTTACAGAAAACGTCCTACTGTGAAACTACGTATACTGAAACAGCATCTGAGACACACTAAACAAAGACGTATTTGTTTTATTTAGCCTAAATATATATCCACAAAACCCCCAGCAAGAAAGCTACTGAACACATACTGAAGCCTCAACACCTCAACATATCTGCCATGAATCTGCCAACACCTCTGCCATGAATTCAAAATGTACTCACTTATTTGTTAAATTTACATACTTAAATGTGCTTACTAAATACATACTTATTTTTAAAATGTTTATAGTTCTTGTTATAAATGATGTGTCTGTGCACTTCATTATTTTGTAAAAATAAAAATGTAATCAAATACCATAACGTTCAATCTCCCTTGAAATGACTTACTGATCACATGGAGTTCCTATAAGGCGGGGCTATCATTCATTCAGGGCGTGGTGATATGTAATTTAGGGAGTGGCTATCAGTCCTTTGGGGCGTGATTATCTGTCATTTGGGGTTTGGGCTATCAGCACTTTCAGGCAGGGTTATCAGTCATTTAGGGCGGAGCTATCAGTCATTTAGGGCGAGGTTATCAGCGTTTTAGGGCGGGGCTAACACTGGGTGTCTTTTCTTCTCTGAATCCATCCATTTGTCAATCTTCCTTTATTAAGTTAGCAACGTTTGTCTTTCAAATATTCAGTTGGTTTCAACAATCCAGAGCGTGGCTATTAAGGCGTGCCTATCTGTCATTTCGGGCGGTGTTATCAGTCCTTTAGGGTGGGGCTATCTGTCAGTTAGGACGGAGTAATGCTCATTTGGCAGGTCTTCCAGACAGTAGACTAATGTTTAATAAGAGAGAAAGAGCGCATGTCACACCTCTGTTCATCAGTTTACACTCACTGCCGATTGCATACAATTCAAGACTCTGATATCTGTCTACAAACACGAGCTCTGCACTCTTTCACCTGTATTCACTACTTCAGGATTGTGTGCCCTCCAGAAGTTGCTGCATTGTTGTGCCGTCACAAAAAGGCCCAAATCCCCATATACAGGCTTTTACCTTGACTGTTTCCCGCTGGTGGGATGACTTGTCCAACTTGCTTTGTGTGCTTGTCACAGCACTTACATATTGCTGCTTTTGTGTTGCTTTGATTGCTTCTGTTGTCCTCGTCTTTAAGTCACTTTGGATAAAAGCATCTGCTAAATTAGGGGTTTCAAATAGGGGTCCAGGGACCCCCAAGGGTGGCCAGCAGAGGAGAAATGCTTGGAGAAAAAATTATTAATACATACAGTAGATAAACACATTAGTATAAAAGAAACAAACAAATAATACTAATATTCATTGGTTCATTTTCCTTCGGCTTAGCCCCTTTATTCATCAGGGGTCGCCACAGCGGAATGAACCGCTCATCTCAATGAACTTAACAGCATATGTTTTACACAGCGGATGCCCTTCCAGCTGTAACCCAGTACTGGGAAACACCCATACACACTCATTTACATACACTCAGACTACTTGAATATTAGTCAACAAGAATTTAAATTTTATTCCTACTGGTGAGGTCAAAGATAAAGAGGGCAGAATGGTTTGTTTACAGGCCACCATAAATGATACTGCAGTAGTCTTATGTAACATATATGCTCCGACCATAGGTGATCCTAATTTTTTCTATGAATTAAATAGAACTTTAGGGGAAATGGATGGCCAAATTGTATTAGCGGGAGATTTTAACCAAATTTGGGACGCTTTTATTGATAAAAGTAAATTGAGGGATCAAACATGTCCAAAAGACAGAGTAGCCATTCATATGATGAGCGAGGACAATGGATCAGTGGATATATGGCGTCTGGTGAATCCACGTGAGAGGGAATACACCTTATATTCACACTGTCATAAATCCCATTCCAGAATTGATATGTTTCTGATTTCCAACTCCATGACAAAATATGTTACACACTGCAAAATAAACTCCATTGCCTTATCAGATCACGCAGCAGTGAAGTTAGGTATTGATATTAACTGTGACAAAGGCAGATGGAGATTAAACACCTCACTATTAGCTCGTGAGAACTTTAGCTCACTGCTAAAAGAAGATCTACAGGGTTTCTTCAAAATGAATACTGGTAGCACTGATAAAAGATCAACTGAATGGGAAGCATCCAAGGCATATGTTAGAGGGAAGATGATAGCGTACACATCTAAAAAAGAAAAGGGAGGTTCGGGATAGAATGCAGGAATTAGAAAGTAAAATTACAAATTCATTCATTCATTCATTTTCATTTCGGCTTAGTCCCTTTATTAATCTGGGGTCGCCACAGCGGAATGAACCGCCAACTTATCCAGCATATGTTTTACGCAGCAGATGCCCTTCCAGCTGCAACCCATCACTGGGAAACATCCACACACACTCATTCACACACA
>CAIGQW010050861.1:18764-32433 GCA_903798125.1 Danio choprae
ACACACACACACACACACACACACACACACAAATCTGCTGTTTTACTGCACACAACTCCATATAAATGCCAGACACTTTTTTTGCACAGGCCTATCTAAAGGGTTAAGCTTGCCAACTGATCATCAACCGTAAAAAATACAAATTGTACGTCTTTCCAACAGGGAAAACCACCAACAATCAAGAATGCATGATTATATGTTGTCAAGTCTTTGCAATCAAAAATGTAATTATAATGGAGGTCAATGGGGCAAAAACAGCCACCAACATAATGAAAGGGTAGTCAACATGAACAGTACACAAGGGTTAAAGATGTATACTCTTACTCAAGTACGTTTTTAGAGAAAATAGTTTATTTTATAGGTTATATTATATTAAAAGGTTATATTATTTTACTCTGCTACAATTGGCAGCGTTCCTCTGTTACTGTCAAATGGTAATAAAATATGATTAATATGAATTGTTCAAAAATTGCACGCGTTGGAGAGGTTGTTTCGCAATGTTTGTGTATGTGCAAGTTTATCGGATCAGATCCTTTTCTCACATACAGTATATATAATATATAATCAGATTAAATGATACTCTCCCCACCTCTGCAAATACTGAGATCATGTGGTGATTTAATGGATATCCAAACTAGTGCTGTTTAATGATGAATTGTGACTAATCGTGTACAAATCCGAGGTACACCAAACCATCACTTCAGTGTACCAATACACCCTTATTGCATTTGCAAATATATATCTGGGTGCTCTGGTTTCCCCCACAAGTCCAAAGACATGCGCTATGGGTAAATTGGGTAAACTAAATTGTCCGTATGTGTATGAGTGTGAATGAGTGTGTATGGATGTTTCCCAGTGATGGGTTGCAGCTGGAAGGCCATCCGCTGTGTAAAACATAAGCTGGATAAGTTGGCGGTTTATTCCGCTGTGGAGACCCCAGATTAATAAAGGGACTAAGCCGAAAAGAAAATGAATGAATGAATACATGTGCATGTACTTTGTATATTTTGTACAGTTGAAGTTAAAATGATGTCTTGATGAGTTGAGTAAATTAAAACAGTATATAGATCTTTTGGTGAACTATCCCTTTAATGAAAATGAAATAATTATAGATTTTATAATAAAAATATTAAATAAATAATGCAATTGCCACGATTTATTAATTATGCATATTGTTCATAATCTTTCTGAAATATATTCAAGAGGAAAATAAAATAACTATATGCATTAAGTAAAAAAAAAAAAGCAAGATGCCAGCCATTGATGGTTGAAAAACTTACCACCCATAAATATGAATTATATTTATACTATTTTGTATAAACAGCAAGATATATAACAGAATAATAAAAAAAATCAACCCCAGAAAGCACATAAACATGATTTTTTTACGTAAGTAATCACAAGATGGCCATCAACATAAAAGTGGAACAAATCATTATGAGCAAAAATCTTATCAAACTTTTTGTTCCTCTTTACAAAATAAGCAGTACTGAATCATTCACAATTGAGCAAAATACATCAATTATCATTCATGGTCTTTACAGTAAGACATTGCAACAGGCGGATACAATCAATAACTGGAATTGTGCCATGATGAATGAAAACCAGCAGCGTACAGAAAGAGAAAGCTAATCAAATACTGCTTGGCTCATAATAGAGGAGGATCCTGCCAAGAAATGAGCTGTAAACATGGAGGAGATCCCTGATGGAGCCCGCAGGACAGGTGCGCTGCTGGACATGATAATCTTCAACACTACTCAAGGAAATGAACAGGCTATTTTTAAAGAACTGCTATCACAAAGCTGCTGTAGGAAATAATAAGCAGATCCCAAACGCCAGGAAGGTCACGTTTCTGCTCAAAGAGTGTTTGGATCACAGAAATCAGCGTTGCTGGAAATCCCTGAAAATACTTTAACGTAGGGTTATCAAGGTTTGAAAAGTGCTTAGATTATGGATAAAGTGCTTGAAACTGCTCAGACATGTAATTTTGTTGGTTTCGTTATAATTCACCTTGCTAAATAGGTAATAATGATTAACGGAATAACAGAAATCAGGCCACTGATAGATCCCAAGAGAAGCTGGTCATGTATTTAATTACATCTAATGTTAATCTTTTTAAATAAGATAATGTTTTACTTGATAAGATTGTGTTTGTTTATTCATTTTCTTTTCGGCTTACTCCCTTTATTAATCAGGGGTCGCCACAGCGGAATGAACCGCCAGTGTTTGTTTATAGCAAACATGTTATGAATACCACATCCACCTAATTTTGAACCAGGAAAAACCCTGATTTAATTCAAATTAATCTTTGCTTTTGCATGTAACATTTTTTGCAAACTCTGGAGTCTGCGCAAGTTCCCGTAGCGTGATCTGCTGGGGATTTTCTTAATCAGCGCCCTCTGAAACTAAAATGTTAAAAATGTCATCTGAATTCTGCATGTTCTTCCATCGTCTTCTGAAAACATTTGTCAAAATGAACTTGAAATTGCGACAGAAATATATTACTGTTGTACAGCAGGATTAAATAAATTCCCAAAGAAATACCAAAAAAAATTACTTTAAAACTGAAAATTACACAACTTCTTATCCATGTTTTCATTTAATGGGAAAATGTTTTGTGCGGTATGTATTTTGATTACATAAATACTGAAAATGAAGGGAATTAATAAAAATTAAAGCAACTTAATTGCATTAAATGTATTATTTTTTTAAATCACATTGCTGTGAACAATGTAATTAAAAAAAAATTATAATTTAGTGATTTATCAGAGGTCGCCACAGCGGAATGAACCGCCAACTATTTCAGTATGTTTTACGCAGCGATATGCTTCCAGCATACGATACCCTTCCAGCTGCAAACCAGTCCTGGAAAACACCCATACACTCTCACATGCGCGCACACACACACACACGCACACGCACACACACACACGCACACACACAGACACACACAGACACACACACACAGACACACACAGACACACACACACGCACACGCACGCACACTACAGCTAATTTAGTTCATCAATTCTCCTATAGCGCATGTGTTTGGACTTGTGGGGGAAACCAGAGCACCCGGAGGAAACCCACTCCAACACGGGGAGAACATGCAAACTCCACACAGAAATGCCAACTGGCCCAGCCGGGACTCGAACCAGCGACCTTCTTGCTGTGAGGCCACAGTGCAAGCCACTGAGCCACTGTGCCTCCCCTCAGACAAGTTTACTGTTCCAAAATACTATAAATGTTTCTTAAAATAAAATATATTGTGTTTAATGGGCGAAAAAATTGTTGTTTTTTTTGACCCAGACATTTCAAAGGAACATATTTTAAAGCAGTAATCACAATACAGTGATACCATGATATTTTTATCTAAGGTTATCATACGGTCAGAATCTTGTCTACTCTACATCCAAATGATCAGGTGAAGTAGATTTAGTAAACGGTGTGCCACAGAAAATATTAGGCTGTGCCCTTTTTAACCCAGCTTAACACATCAGCTTCTTTCTCTCTCTCTCTCGCTCGTTTTCATGGGTAATGCACCCGAGTTGAGCTTAAAACTCAGAGTGATTGATTAAGTGCCGGTCAGATCAGCGACGGACAATAGAGAGAAGGAAAGGGCAATCCATCAAGATGAAGGCTGATGCCAACGCACAGCACACCAGATAAATGGGCACACCACGAGGAAAGGGAAGAAGAAGAAAAAAAAGTTTCCCTCCCGTTTCTCTTCTCCTGCAGATCATGAAGAGAAAGATCGGGATCCCCGTTTCTGGAGCATCACGGTTTTTCCACCTGAATTATTCATAGGAATCAAAGTGCGTGTCGTCATCAAGGCCTGATTCTGTATGTGTGTGTGTGTGTGTGTGTGTGTGTGTGTGTGTGTGTGTGTGTGTGTGTGTGTGTGTGTGTGTCAGTGTGTCAGACTCAGTATTATTAAAGCTGTAGAATATATGATAAAATATATGCTGAAAATTTGATGTAAAAATCTATGAAAATTAAATTATTATTAATTTTTAAATTAAATTATTATTTTTTTTTTTTAAATTAAATTATTATTATTAATTTTTTAATTAAATTATTATTATTAATTTTTAAATTAAATTATTATTACATTTGTCTTGTAATTTATGGTGTGACCTGAACGTGACATGTCATCATAACATACATACACTGCTTTCTAAATGTCTAAAAATATATTTACATGACAATGATGTAAATTGATAAAATACATACAGACATACGATACTGTAAAACACAAAGACATTCTGCATTCACTGCTGTTTGCTTGTGTTGTTTACACACAGAGATTATAATGCTTTAATGAAATATGTTTCAAAAACTGTGAATCCTGTTTTCAAAAGCTTTTACTTTCAGGGCCCCAAAATGCTGTTATATTAGTTAAAATATATAATTGTTGTCAGCTTTTCCACACAAGGCATCAGATTTCTTCAGCAATGTCCTTTTGAACATGATATTTGATGTCCAGAGAGAAGGTGTGTTTCAGCTCACGACACAGAGACGCACTTATGAAAGCCTGGTTGAGTCTGAAGTGTTATTGATTTTCCCCACAGCAGCTCAGAGATCATTTACTGCTGAAATACAAACCCTGCACTGCTCACTTTGACCATTCATTCATTCATTTTCATTTCGGCTTAGTCCCTTTATTAATCTGGGGTCGCCACAGCGGAATGAACCGCCAACTTATCCAGCATATGTTTTACGCAGCAGATACCCTTCCAGCTACAACCCATCACTGGGAAACATCCACACACACCCATTCACACTCATACACTACGGACAATTTAGCTTACCCAATTCACCTATACCGCATGTCTTTGGACTTGTGGGGGAAACCGGAGCACCCGGAGGAAACCCACGCCAACACGGGGAGAACATGCAAACTCCACACAGAAATGCCAATCCAGCTGAGGCTCGAACCAGCGACCTTCTTGCTGTGAGGCGATTGTGCTACCCACTGCGCCACCGTGAGGCCCTCACTTTGACCAGTACCATGCAAATCTCTCAACATTGAGATGTCAAAATATGGGATACAAAACCCCCCTGATGTTACTGCAGGTTACTAATCCCTTTTTAGGACATACTTGCACTAAATTCACTCCCAAAATTGAATCCCAAAATGACCTCAAACTCCTAAATTTGTTAAATCAGAGCAGTTTCATTGCAAAAAAAGAAATAGGGGTAACACTTTATTTTGATGGTCCACTTGAGCATTAGTAGACTGTCTGCTTAATATCTGCTGATGCTGCTCCTTCAACAGACATTTAACTGACTATAAGAAACTTTGCAAGTACATGTCAACTTACACTAACCCCAGCCTAACATTCATTCATTCATTCATTTTCTTTTCGGCTTAGTCCCTTTATTAATCTGGGGTCGCCACAGCGGAATGAACCACCAATGTATCCAGCATATGTTTTACACAGCGGATGCCCTTCCAGCTGCAACCCATCACTGGGAAACACCCATATTCCCATTCACACACAAACATACACTACAGCCAATTTAGCTTACCCAATTCCCCAACCTAACAGTCTACTTATAATCTAAGGAGAATTAGTTGGCATGTAGCTGCAATTCAACAAACGGACCATCAAAATAAAGTGTGACCGAAATAGGAAATTACTAACAATAGAATAAATTACTAACAATAGAATAAATAGCATACAATCGAAAAGCCCTACAGATAAACTAACAAGTTAAATCTACTGCAAATAATGGCTTAATATTAATAAAAATCATTTTGATTCACTTTTTCTTCACCGTATAATTAAAATATACATTGCGATTAAAGCTACTATAGTTATTTATTAAAGAGCAGCGAATGAATCTCTCATTTAGATTAAGATTAAATGACAGATGTGTCACTTTAAGACCGCAGGCACAGATCTATAATGGCAAGCATTTAATTGCTTTTCTAACTGTTTATTTTTCTATTTCCACCTGTGGATACTCATTCCGAGGGCCCTACAGACTATGCAGCGCCATTGATGCGATCCTAGACCTGTGAGGAGATGATCCAAAGGTATCCTGGACCAGGCCGTATCCCGAGCTGATACTGTGGTGGTCATGGAGGAATGGAGTGCATGAGACTGATTCCTGAAAGGCCAAAGTGACAAACAAGTCTACGCTTGATGTTGTGGGCCAGCCTGACCTCCCTCCGGTGCCCTACCACACCTGCAGCTTCCACGATGGACGTCCAGGTTTCTCCAGCGTCCGGCGCCTAGACTGCAGCTCCACACAGGAAGTTTGGCCAGAAGAATAATGATCGTGTCCAACAGAGCCTGGTTTCTCTCCAGGTTTTTTTCCCTTCACTTCGTCAGTTGGTGAAGTAAGTTTTTTTCCTCGCCACTGTCGCCACTGGCCTGCTCGGATCGGGACTTGTGGAGCTGCGCTTCGGTGGATTTGCTCTTCAGTGTGTGGACTTTCAGCAGTGAAACTTAAACCACACTGAACTGAACTGAACTGAACTGAACTGAACTGAACTAAACTGAACTGAACTGAACTGAACTAAATGCTGAAATCTGGACTTTACTAGAACATCTTAAGCTGCTTTGACACAATCTACACTGTAAAAAGCGCTGTATAAATACACTTGAATTGAATTGATTCTCATTTAAGACACAATTAGTTTTGTTTAAAATAAATCATGCCAAGACGGACATGTTTACATGTGTACCTGTGAACAAAACCAAGACCCCCTCTTTATCCTTTACCATTATTATTCAGCTCAGTGTAGATGCTACTGCCATCATTCATTAAATCATTTCAAATATGGGAGAAATAAGAACAACATGCGTAAATGGGATGATAGAATGATAAAACACAGGAGAAAAACAGTGCGAGGGTTGACAGGTATGGTACCATGAGTTGCAGGAGTTCGGGATGATGGTCCCTGCCGGAACCTCCGGATCCTGGAAATCCAGAGTGTTATTTGTAGACTCCAGCAGGAGCGAGAACACTGAACATGGACACTGAGACTGAGAAACACACGTCCCGTTGAGCATCACCTGCAGATGGAGAACAGGACACATTTAGTGCTGCTCCAGGGACACTACAGCCATCTGTGTCCAAACGCTCCAGAGGAATTACTGAAGAATTAAGCACTGCCCAAAATAACCAGCCTTCAGGAGCAGATGGGACCATCCTCAATCTGAGTGTTTTGGTAGTTCCTATGATGTTGCTATCTCAGTTTAATTGCTATGGTGTTGCTAAGATGTTCTAGGAAGATTCTTCAGTGTTGCTATGGAGCTGTTGGTGATCCAATGAAACCCGAAATGAATGAATGAATGAAGTTAAGTTAAGTTTGGTTAAGTTAAGTTTGACTTCAAAGATATATACATATGTCATGTGTACATGCAACATATTTCAGAATTTAGCAAAAATGGCTTCTATATGAATATGATGACATGTAGCCTATATTTATGAGGCCCAAGCAACATTTCCAGGTTTTGATGAATAGGTTACTGTTTGTTAAGACTTTACCTTTAAACACAGCAGTTTTCTTTTACTTTAAGAACAGTAGCCTACCATTTTTATTCATTCATTCATTCATTTTCTTTTCGGCTTAGTCCCTTTATTAATCTGGGGTCGCCACAGCGGAATGAACCGCCAACTTATCCAGCATATGTTTTACGCAGCGGATGCCCTTCCAGCTCCAACCCATCACTGGGAAACATCCATACACACTCATTCACACACATACACTACGGACAATTTAGCTTACCCAATTCCCCTATAGCGCATGTCTTTGGACTTGTGGGGGAAACCGGAGCACCCGTAGGAAACCCACGTGAACACGGGGAGAACATGCAAACTCCACACAGAAATGCCAACTGACCCAGCCGAGGCTCGAACCAGTGACCTTCTTGCTGTGAGGGGATTGAGCTAACCACTGCGCCACCGTGCTGCCCCCTACCATTTTAATGAACGTTTAAAAGCACATTTTAAACGTTGACTTTTCATTTATTATTTTTTTTACCTATAAGGACCATACATTGGTAATGTTCATTCATTCATTCATTTTCAACCGCTTATCCGGGGCCGGGTCGCGGGGGCAGCAGTCTTAGGAGAGAACCCCAGACTTCCCTCTTCCCAGACACTTCCTCCAGCTCCTCCGGGGGGATCCCAAGGCGTTCCAAGGCCAGCCGAGAGACATAGTCTCTCCAGCGTGTCCTGGGTCTTCCCGAGGCCTCTTCCCGGTAATGTTCAAACTATTTATAATCTTTAAAGTGGCTGACAATAATAAATATTCTTAATAACAGGAATTAATCTGCCTCATAATTATGGTGGTACTTGGAGAGACAATTTTTTCCTGAGGTGGTAAGTTTGAGAACCATTGTTATATTATACGTGCTAGGTCTATGGTTTTTCACCATGGTCCACTCACTTTAACATTGCTGAGCTCGCCAGTAATCTGGAGCGCAAACATGTCCACTCACCTCTCCAGACGGACATCTGCACCCAGCACTGCAGTCCAGCGGCACACACTGGTTTTCCGGCCACAGATCCTCACAGCTGAAGGGACACGATCCTGCACACGAGCTGAACACCTGACCAGCAGCACAATCTGACACACAGCAGCACAATTACCATTACATTTACATACATTACACTGCTACTTATGAGTAAACTCCTGCTTTAATTCACACACATCCTCAAGAGGACAGAAATGATTTGTTGTGGCCCAGGAGTAAAGCAAGCGGCGCTGGTCTACCAGAGCGACGGCAGGCCTTTCTGCTGGAGCTCATTAACAGCACTAATCAAACTCCGTCTTAAGACACACTTCACTCCTCCCGAAGGCTTATCTCGCGCGCTTTTAAATGAGTCTATCAACTTAAACTCTATCCTGTCTTATCATCTAAAAACACAATTAATGAACAGTGAGCATGGCCGTCTCGGTTAGCTTTTGCAGATTTTCTCCTGCACGTTCTCTGTGGGTTTATTACAGCACTGGTGTTAGTTGTATAGTATAGTATAGTCTTTATGCTTGTTGCTGAGTGAAATTACAGTAGCATAAAACAACACAAAGGAGAACCACTAGATGACTGTAATGGGAAATGTAAGAGATTGTCTGTGCATGTGTTAGGATACCCACACATATGCTAAACTGCAGGTCATAAACAATAACCATAAATTAATTAATTCATTCATTTTCATTTCGGCTTAGTCCCTTTATTAATCTGGGGTCGCCACAGCGGAATGAACCGCCAACTTATCCAGCATATGTTTTACGCAGCGGATGCCCTTCCAGCTGCAACCCATGACTGGGAAACATTCATACACACCCATTCACACTCATACACTACGGATAATTTAGCTTACCCAATTCACCTATAGCGCATGTCTTTGGACTTGTGGGGAAAACCGGAGCACCCGGAGGAAACCCACACCAGCACAGGGAGAACATGCAAACTCCACACAGAAACGCCAACTGATCCAGCCGGGGCTCGAACCAGCGACCTTCTTGCTGTGAGGCGATTGTGCTACCCACTGCACCACCGTGCTGACCCATAACCATAAATATGATATAACATTTAATTATCACATCTGAATGCCCTGTAAAAATAAAAGATTTTCTTTCTTGTTGTGTCTCGTTTTCCAGCCTAGTTTTCTGAAAAAAAAAGATGGATAATAAATTAATCTGTGTTTAAAACAAGGTAAATGTCTGTATATTATTCAGACCTCACAAGCAGATGATTTTTGTCTTGTTTAAGCACAGACTCATTTAATTGGGATGATAATTTCAGTAAACAAAACAGGCATTTAGTTTCAAATAACTATTTTAATTCAAGACTTATAAAGAAACGGTAACTTACACTTTAAAAATGGATTCATTTATACTTTATTATTATTTATAATTATAACTACTACTAATAATATTAACTAATAAATAATAATAATAATTGTTATGATTTTTGGGCGACACGGTGGCTCAGTGGTTAGCACTGTGGCCTCAAAGCAAGAAGGTCGCTGGTTCGAGTCCCGGCTGGGTCAGTTGGCATTTCTGTGTGGAGTTTGCATGTTCTCCCCGTGTTGGTGGTGGTTTCCTCTGGGTGCTCCGGTTTCCCCCACAGTCCAAACACATGCGGTATAGGGGAATTAAATAAACTAAATTGGCCATAGTGTATGAGTGTGTGTGTGTGTGTGTGTGTGTGTTTGTGAGAATGAGTGTGTTTCGGTGTTTCTCAGTACTGGGTTGCAGCTGGAAGGGCATCCGCTGCGTAAAACATATGCTGGATAAGTTGGTGGTTCATTCCACTGTGGCGACCCCTGTTGAATAAAGAGACTAAGCCGAAGGAAAATTAATTAATTATTATTATTAGTAGTAGTAGTAGTAGTAGTAGTAGTAGTAATAATATTTTGTAGCGTGGGTGAATCTCATAAACTATTATTATTATTATTATATTTTTTATTAGTATTATTATTATTATTATTATTATTGCTGTTATTATTGTTATTATTATTGTTATTATTATTATTATTATTATATATTTTTAATAGTATTATTATTATTGATGTTATTATTATTATTATTATTGTTGTTGTTGTTATTATTATTAATATTATTTTTATTAGTAGTATTATTATTATTGCTGTTATTATTATTATTATTATTATTATTATTGTTGTTATTATTATTGTTATTATTGTTATTATTATTATTATTGTTATTATTATTATTATATATTTTTATTAGTAGTATTATTATTATTGATGTTATTATTATTATTATATTATTGTTGTTATTATTATTATTATTGTTATTATTATTATTATTACATATTTTTTATTAGTAGTATTATTATTATTGATGTTATTATTATTATTATTATTATTATTATTATTATTATTATTATTGATGTTATTATTATTATTATTATTATTATTGTTATTATTATTGTTATTATTATTATTATTTTGCAGTGTGGGTGAATATCATAAAACCTGTCAAAGACTGAAAGTGTGTGCAGCAGTTATATTTTATTCCAGTACGAAAATATGACTAAATTAGCAAATGCATACTGCTATACTAATAAAATCACTTAATTAGGTAAGTTCAGTTTGAGGTTTTTTGAACGGCAACATTAATATAATGACAATAGAAATGTTTATTGTTAATTAAACTGCAAAAAAAGGCTTATATAATTTGTCAGGTATGTGCATAATATTATATAGTGCCTGTTTTACTGAAACGTCAATGAACTTAATAGACATTGATAAATTGGTAAACATTATTATCTATAAACATTATTAACTGTAAAAAACACTCTCACAGCGCAAAAAGATCCTTCATATTTGTTACGACAAAATATATATATTTTTCTGGCTGAATGCAAACACACTCAGCCAGTTTGAGTTATGAACATATGCTGTTATGGTTTATGGCATAATAAACTATAAAGACAGAACGCTTCAGAGGTGTTATTATAACAGTCTTTAAGAGTGTTTGAGGGGTTTTATAGCTGACACATTTAATTGTGTTTATGTTCAGTTGGTTTGTGTGTGTGTGTGTGTGTGCGTGTGTACGTGTTTTTGTGACATCTCAGGACACAAATCTGTATAATGACATATGTATGACACAGGTATTACAAAAAGGAGGTGAAATATGAGGACATTGCTGACGTCCTCATTTCTCCAGAAGCTTATAAACCACACAGAATGAGTTTATTCAGAGAGTAAAGCTGTACACAGTCTCCTGTGATGTTGGGTTTAGGGGTAGGGTGGGGTTAGGTCAATACAATATACGGTTTGGACAGTATCAAATGAATGGAAACCTATGTAATGTACCCACTTTTCACAAAAACAAATGTTGTGTGTGTGTGTGTGTGTGTGTGTAATAGGCATATGTCCCGTACCAGGCAGGCAGCTGTTAGTATTGCAGGCCGTGTGCTGTTCGAGGGGTCCGGAGCAGCTCACACCCCCAGCTCCTGGTTCCTGTAGGACATTTTTTCTGCGTAGTGACACTCCTCCACCACAGGAGGCGCTGCAGTCACTCCAGGACGACCACTCGCTCAACACACAGCCAGCTGATAAAACAATATCAATGAAAACACAGGTAAAGCACAAACATCTCAATCTGAAAACTCAATTCAATTCACGTTTATTTGTGTAGCACAGTGGCCGAGAGAGCTTAGCATGCTGCAATTTAAGAAAACACATTCAATTAAGAGAAGATCCTCATCGCTTTGACAGGACACGTGTTGCAAATCCTCACAATGCAAACAAATTTTAAAAAAAATGCATGCATTTTCTCACAACACAAACATATTAATAAAACGCCTGCATTTTAAGCTGTCAACAACCACATACATGACTTGAGACAAACCTTCTAGAGGTGAAGTTTATTTATAAACTAATTTGGAGAGGATCACGTGCTTATGATTGCTTACAGCTGGTCCCGCATCAGCTCGCAATTGATTCACCAATCAGATGATTCCTAGATCACCATAAATAACCAGAGTTTCCTTATCTCAGAACCTTCGTCTTGAAGAACTCCCCCCACCCACCCCTACTCCTCCTCCTTCCCAGATGGGTGACACGGTGGCCCAGTGATTAACCCTGTCGCCTCACAGCAAGAATGTCTCTGGTTAAAGTCCCGACTAAACTAGTCGACATTTCTGTGTGGAGTTTGCTTGTTCTCCCCGTGCTTGCATGGGTTTTCCCCGGGCTCTCCGGTTTCCTCCCACAGTCCAAAAACACGCAACTTAAGTAAATTGAACACACTAAGCAATACCATTGCCAAGCTCTTAATAAGTGTACATCTCTTTTCAGCCATTCTTTTTAGCCAGAAATAAGTCGGGGGAGTTCATCGAGATCTACCTGAGCTCAAGCTCCCCTCGCGCCCTGCATACGGGAGGGAGCCCAGGGCTCGAGGATCTCGTGAGCTCAGGGCTCTCTCCCGGGACAGCATGCCAAACAAGCTATATTACCAATCAACAGCTAAGTGTGAACTCTTGAAAATTATATTCTGGAGGTTTTAAGTGAAGTCAAATTGACCCCAGTGGGGAAACGTTGTTGTCAGATTTAATGCAAATAAGAGGGTTAAATTCATGACACGAGGACCTTGAGTATTATCTCTAAAAAATACGTTTTGAGAAAGTATTAAATAAATCTGCATACATTTAACTATTTTCAACACATTTCAAAACAAACAGATTAAATATTTATTCAAATAAGCTGCACAGCACAGCACAGCCTGATTACAGTAGAGTTTACAGTAGTGTATACAGACCTGGACAGGCAGTCAGTGAGCAGTTCTGGGTCTGGATGGTGTGTGTACAGCTCAGTCCTCCGCTGGTGTGTGTGCAGGAGCGCACGCGTGTCCTCTGACCCGTCCCGCATGACACTGAACACACACTCCACGATCCCCACGAGCCGTACAGCGGACACACATGATCCGTACACACCAGAGAGCCGTTCACACACACACTGCAGAGGGAGTCGCAGAGATTTATATGTGTGTTTGTGTGTATTTGTGCACATTTATAAACATTTCTTGAAAATATATATACTATTTTATTTTTATAATTTTTTTTGCAGAGCATGTGAATCTAATTAAACCTGTGAAAGACTTAAACTGTGTATAGTTCATTCATTCATTCATTTTCATTTCGGCTTAGTCCCTTTATTAATCTGGGGTCGCCACAGC
>CAIGQW010050865.1:0-12025 GCA_903798125.1 Danio choprae
ATGCGAAAATGTTTGTTTTCACACACTTTAGCTTTAGTTGTAATATCTAATAGTCTTATAAAAGTTCACCATCAAACCAGAGGAAACAGTTTCATTTAGCTTATGAGTTTCATTCCTTATTTGACATCACGCATCCTTCATTGTGAGTATCGTCTTTCTGAAATTATATATTGTGAAGCAAATAATAAAACATTCATGTTACAATACTCATGTTACAATATTAGCATCGATACAAGAAGATCTAAACACACAAACAGTCTAAAATGATAGCTGTTCGTGATTTTGTTACGGTGATTTTTACGTCTGCCTCCACATCAATCAAGATGAACTGATCTGTCATGTGATGTGTGTAAATTCTAAGCTGGATTGCGAACATGTAACGGACATGGAAAAAATAAGATTTTTTTATTATGATTAGTCAGAAAACTGAGCGACGCTGTGGCGCAGTGGGTAGCACAATCGCCTCACAGCAAGAAGGTTGCTGGTTCGAGCCTCGGCTGGGTCAGATGATAAGTTGGCGGTTTATTCCGCTGTGGCGACCCCAGATTAATAAAGGGACTAAGCCGAAAAGAAAATGAATGAATGAATAGTCACAAAACTAATAGCACCAACCCAAATGTATGCCACTGGCTGAGCCTATCAGCCTATAAATTTATTCTAATTCAGAAGCGGTCCTTAAAGAGAGAAATACAGACTAGTGGATATGAAAGCTGGATAAATAAGCTTTCAATTGATGCATGTTTTGTTAAGGTTGGACAATATTTAGCTGAGATGCAACAGTGTAAAAATGCTGGGTTCCACACAATCGATTTGTGTTGGTACAACATAAAGGAATTAAGTTAATTTATTCGTTTATACAAATTTAAGTGGATTGAACATAAAACAATTAAGTTGTCGCCCAAAAAAACTCAAGAATTGTGTTGTTTCAGCTCATTTTAAATAAGTAGCTTGAACAAAAAAGCAAACATCATTTTTTTTAAGTGAACAGTTGGAAATCTGGAATCTGAGGGTTAAAAATAAATAAATAAATACTGCGAAAGTCCCCTTTAAAGTTGTCCAAATGAAGTGCTTGGCAATGCATATCACTAATAAAAAATTGACTTCTGATATATTAACAGTAGAACATTTACAAAATGACCCCATGGAACATAATCTTTATTTATGTGAAGCATATTAAATTGAAGCATTCAGGTACAAGAAATTGTACCATTTGTAACTAATAAAATACATTTTATTTGATTATTCATGTTTTGTTGTTATGTTTATGTTTATATAATAACTTTAATTGTTAAAAGCTATTAGTTACTAGTTATTTAGTTAAAGTTAACAGTAACTAATAAAGTTATGGTAACTAATAACCTTATTTTTTCTGAATTTGATTGTAATGCAAAAATGTGCACCTTTTGTAAAGCTGCTTTGAAACAATAATTATTGTGAAAAGCGCTGTACAAATAAAGAATAAACTTGAATTTAATATTCTAATGATTTGTGGCATAAAAGAAAAATCTGTAATTTTGACCCATATAATGTAATTTTGGCCAAAAATATACCTGTGTAACGTGGTCCAGGGTCACGTATTTGTCTAAACAATGCATTTCTGCTAAATGCGTAACTCTGTGTAAATGTCAATAAAATCCATGTTTGACTTACCAGACAAATGCAGCATTTTCCATCACGCAGCTAATGTTGAATACGGGAATAATCAAAGGTCATCGCTCTTCCAAGCTACGGATCAAAGGTTCTGCAACAGTGAAGCAGAATATTTCATACAGGTCAATTCTTGATTTGCCATTTAAACGAGTGATGTTATCCCCCCCTCCCTCCCCCAAGAAAGGCAAGCATCTTTTTTTTACCTACAGGCCACAGAGATCCACCATTCGGAGAACTCGCCAGATAACTTTGAGCAAATAATGAGATGGAATTTCCAAGATAACATTTCATCCAATCAGAGAATAATTAGATCAACCATCAATTCATTAGATAATGACTTTAGGTGTTTTAATGGGGCGCTGGGGTAAAATTGAAGCACGCAAACAGCAGCAGACCTCCTCTCCTTGGGTTCAGCCCACACCGCTAGACAATAAGGCAAAGATAAACATTCTTTTCACTCTCCGTGGCCTTCTTGTTTTGAGTAATTAAGCCTACTTAACATGCATTGTGATGTGTTATCCCTGAATCTAAAGCACCTTTGGCCAATGGGAGAGCTTAGAGTACTATGTTCAGGACCCACTGTTTAGTCAACAAAGCCAATATGTGTTGGGCGTAAAAAGGGATTTTTATTGGAACTTAACAGGCTGCATATTCCTTATTAAAGCGAGCACTCCCTGTAATCACTTAAGTGATCATCCGATTTATGTACTTTATGTACTCACTTTTACTGCTAGAGACCAGTATCACCTGAGGAATGGAATGCATCAGTGTATTTTAATTGCTAAGTGGATGATCCGGGGATTATCCCTCATAAGATGTTATTGTCTTGGAAGCACACAAAGATATCTTTTGATCTCAATGGGGTTTAATCTACTGCTGTCTCTCCCATCTCAATGGCCCGGTTGCTTTTGTCAAAACAAACCTGCCATCGACACATAATTGAAATGAATACCTGCGACCGATGAGGGGTTTTCATATGCGGATTCCTTCTACACATGTGCTAGGCAGACGTCCGTGGTTTTGTCTAATAGTAATGGCTTCAGTCTGACTTTCTTCGTCTGAGCCCACTGTCCTTCTGTGGAGCACAAAACAGTATTTTATTGACCATTAAAGGGTTAGTTCACACAAAAAAATGAACTAAAAATAAAAAAATCTCACTATTTACTCACCCTCAAGTGGTTTCAAACATTTAGGAGTTCTGTTGAAGTCAAAAGAAGATACTTTGAAGAATGCTTAACACCGGTAACCGTTGACTTCTATAGTAGGAAATACAAATACTATGGAAGTCAATGGTTTTCAGCGCTCTTCAAAATACACAAAATAAATGATGGGTTCCACACAATCGACATGAAGGAATTAAGTTAATTCATAATTTTTTACACATTTAAGTGGATTGAACATAAAACAATTAGGCTGTCACCAAAAAAACCCTCAAGAATTGTGTTGTTTCAGCTCCTTTTAAGTAAGTAGTTTGAACAAACATCATTTTTGAGTGTATCTTCTTTAACGTTTAACAGAAGAAAGAAACTTATAAAGGTTTGAAACCATTTGAGAGCGAGTAAATAGTGAGTAAATGTTCAGTTTTGGCTGAACTATCCCTTCAAGATGTATAATCATTGCATAAATAAACTGAATAAATGTCTATTAGCATTTAGGAGAAGCGTCTCTTCTAAAACCCAAGGTCTGAGAGAGCAAAGGTCATTGCATTTGCATTAACTCTTGTTAATGACTGTAATCCAGTCGTAAAACAAGATTTAATCCAGCCATTAACACATCTTGATCAACGATCACCGGGGATTTACCAGTGAAAGGCTGAAGGAGCTGCATTGCTCATCTTCCCAGTGTGGTCGAGGGTTAATATAATATGAAGCCATGCATTTCCTTTTGACAATATAGCAAGTTTACCTGTGGATTGAAGGGAGAAAAAACAAGTTCAACTGATTTATGCAAAACAAACACACTGTTGTGCTGCAGAAACCTTCTGACACATCAGCAATTGATACACACAGACCATTGTTATTTAAATCAGACTTCTCCAGAACAGTGTCTGCCCAGGATCTAACTTGATAGTGTGAACTGATTGTGATGCAAGACGTGTTGGAAATATATATATAAAGTAATGTATACTTTTACACTATTTTACAGCACAATTCAACAGATTTTCTATTAGCACAGGGGTTTTAAAACTCCCAGGGGGCCGTAAAAGGGCTGCTATCTTGTGTTTTTCTATAGAGAGAGGCTACTGTTGCCTGTAGGCAATGTTTTCTGTAAAGCATCTTTGGGAAAAGGGTAGTTTGGACATAGAAGTAAATATTACAATGCATTTCATTAAGTGAAAATGTTTCATGCGTCAGGTTTACAACCGACTGCACTATTACTGGGGAACTATGTAAATGTGTTTACTATTTTTATACTAAATATGCATATTATAACTGACTCTATATGGATGCAATTAAATTGTTGGAATTGTCAAGTGAGATAATTACATTTTGTACAAATCAAAATATCTGTAAAATATTATGCATACCTTTAGACTTTTATTTTTTTAACACAGTGGCTTTAAAGCTGAGGGCTGGGGGCTCCCAGGAGGCCATAAAGTGGTCTTTATGTTTTTTTTTTCTTCTTCTTGTCTAGCCAGTGGCAATAATCTCCCTCAGGCAATATTTTCTATAAAACTGCTTCTGTAAAAAGTGCCATAGAAATAAATGTTACAAGATATAATATTATATCTTTTTGTTAACCACAGGGACTGCAGATGTAAATGAACTTTATAGCTAACTCTGGCACAACATGTCATGTTGTACATTGTCCCTGTATGTATAAATAAATAAATAAATAAATTTTATATATATATATATATATATTTCTATTCGGGTTTGGTCTAAAAATATTTTTTACATAAAAGTTTATAACATTTTAAAACATTTACAGACACTATATAGCACCGTTTACATTTTTTCTTCTATAACTTCATATTATTAATGACTCTAGATGATTTATAAAGCAGGGGGTCGATCATTATAACTACTCTTTCGAGTATGTAAATTTATGATTTGTTAAACCATATTTCAGTCTCAACTTTAATACGTTATATTCTCGTTCAAATTACTAACATGTTTACATAACATAATATATAAAATATGCGCCATGTAGGACAAATTCAGTCCATCCGCGCGCGGAGAGAGATCGCGGTGCATTTCAATGGACTTGAATGATGACAGTCATTGTGACATCATCAGACAACAAAAAGCCTCGCGCAGCGGAGAGCTCCAATCAATGGCACAGACGCGGCGCGTGCTGCACGCAGAGATGAGTCTCCAGACAGCCACGGAAAACTTCTGCTGACCACGATTTCTGCTTTCTTTAAAACAAAACAAAAAATGACAAATCCAGGATTGTGCGATCTCGCGCTGTCACTTTTGGGATTGTTGCTGTCTTTGACTTAGCGCTCGCGCACTTCATTAGAGTTTAGTGCAGTCTAGTCTGAAGTGTTGCACAAGTATGAACAAGAAGAGGCGACCTGAGCTGCGACGACTCTCTGTCGTGGGATAAAAAAAAAAGATCGCTTGTGGATTAAAACACGAATTCATGAGGAACTTAAGAGACGACGGGAACGCAGACCGGCCACAGCGCTTCCTCCTCCGGTAACGCATTCAATTACGTGCTTAATATTACCTATTATTGCAAACAGTGCCAGTGTTTTAAAAACTAATGCTGACATTTCTGTAACTTTGAATGCACTTCAAATCACTGCGTGTGCGTGCGTACATGTGATGTGTGAGGTCAGGAGGTTTGCGCAAATGAAAAGAAAACGCTTCTGCGCTTCCTTATCATCAGATCTCTTTGTCGTCTTTGTTGCTCGAGTTGTTTTTGCGTAAGATCGACCACCTGTAGCCTCACAACTCTGCCTCTCCCTGCGCGAAATGTCTTTTGCTAGACATTCAGTCCTTTTGAAGACTTTCCTTTCATGATCTAAAGACAGACCCCCACCCAGACAGCGCGCTCTTATCTCCCTTTAATTGCAGACTCCATGTCTGCTGTCTTCATGTCTCCCTTCTTTCGATTTCTTTTGATTCACTCTTTCCTGTTTCATCCCATTTGTCTGACATCCTCTTTGGAGTCTCCCGCTTTCACCGTAGATCAATCTCTTATTATAGCCTGCGGCAGGGATATTATTCTTAATCTTTTTTTTAATGCGCGCGCGAGTGTGTGTGTGTGTGTTCATCGCCTCAAAGACATCTCCAAAAGATCCAGATATGCCTGTGGTTTGAGGCAGCCGCAGGTTGAACGCGGCCAGGGAACTTTTCCATGCGTATAAGTGGTTGAAGCTCTGGGCTTGTAGTCAAAAGTGTTTTTTTAGGACTTAAAGAAACAGGTATTCCATAAAAATCAAAGTATTATGAGTTATTGAAGCTTTGAACCTATCTTGAGGTGATCTATAAGCCATTGTGCCACTGAACAAGGCACTTAACGACACCAGATTTCTCCAGAGGGGCTGTAGATTTAAGAAATGTGCTCTTAAAAAATAGTTATTTTATACACTAACCTTCACATACAAAACCTATTTTCTTACTCAAAGTTTTTGTCTTGTTTCTAGTCCAAAATATTGAAACATTCTTAAATCAAGAATAATTTTCTAAACAAGTTAAAAACGGTTTTGATTTTAGAAATAAGGAAGTCAAAATGAAGTGAGGCTTTCTTTAAAACAAGCTAAATTATCTTCCAGTGGGGTGAGGAAAATAATCTCATGTCAAACTAAAAACAAGATGATTTTACATAACCCGCTGCCTTGATTTGAGGAAAAACACTTAATATTGACCTTTTATTTCTGAAAACAAAACAATATTTTTCACTTGTCTAGATTTTTTTTTATAGATATATTATTTTAGATATGGGGTAGATAGTGGGTAGCACAATCACCTCACAGCAAGAAGGTCACTGGTTCGACCCCTGGCTGGCTCAGTTGGCATTTCTGTGTGGAGTTTGCATGTTCTCCCCGTGTTGGCGTGGGTTTCCTCCGGGTGCTCCGGTTTCCCCCACAGTCCAAAGACATGCGGTACAGGTGAATTGGGTAGGCTAAATTGTCCGTAGTGTATGAGTGTGAATGGGTGTGTATGGATGTTTCCCAGAGATGGGTTGCAGCTGGAAGGGCATCCGCTGCATAAAACATATGCTGGATAAGTTGGCGGTTCATTCCGCTGTGGCGACCCCAGATTAATAAAGGGACTAAGCCAAAAAGAAAATGAATGAATGAATGAATATTTTAGATATTTACACTAGAAACAAGACAAAAACTCTTTTTTTAGGAAAAGCATGTTTTATGGCCGACATATTTTTGGGCCGGGCTAATCATCTTCTTATGATCTGATCGGCCCATAAACATTATTTTTACTGTTTAAGTTTAATGAAATGTTACATTACAGGTTTAGATCAATGTATAGCCTTGGTTTCTGTCTCACTAAAAGCAGCCGATTTCTCAAGCAACCAGAGAATAAAAAGTTCATTGTGGGCCTTAAAAAGGTTAAGCTCTATGGCGTAATGCTGTAAAAGGTTTGAAAATGATTTATGGTAAGAAGAGTGTCCTTTGCTAAACCTAAACATTTATTGCATTAAAAAAAAAGCACTAACGGATGTTCCCTCTTTACAGGAACTGACTGATCATGGTCGCCGTGGTCCGCGCTCTCACGGTGCTGTTGCTCGGTCAGGTGTTGCTGGGAGGTGCCGTTGGACTCATTCCCGAGATTGACCGACGGAAATACAGTGATTCGGGGAGACACACACCGGAGCGAACTGATATAAACTTCCTGAACGAGTTTGAGCTACGCCTGCTCAATATGTTTGGACTGAAGCGAAAACCCACCCCGAGCAAATCGGCAGTGGTCCCTCAGTACATGCTGGACTTGTATTACATGCACTCTGAAAACGATGACCCGAACATTCGGCGCCCGAGGAGCACTATGGGAAAACATGTGGAACGGGCAGCCAGCAGAGCAAACACAATACGAAGTTTTCATCACGAAGGTGAGGCCTGATTTGATATTACAGCCTGAAAATGTACACAATTTCCCAGTTTCCAAAGAATGTTTGTTTATTCCCGGAACATTCTAAGGTTCTAAAGGAATGATGTGATGCAACCGTTTGGAAAGCAGCAACATTCCACAAACGGCTCTCACTGTTATTAAAGAAGCAAGAAATGGCATCCTAACGGTCACTTTGTGCAAATAATTGATAGTGTTTGAGTGCACTTAGAGTAGTTTTCCAGACAAGGTGTGGAGTTCATGCACTAGTTATTTTCCAAGAATCCACAGATTGCAGTAACAAGCCCTACGAGGAAATCCAGGATGGTAGTTTTGCTGTTCTCCATCAAGTTCTGTCATTGATGTTTTTGAGCCCTCAATGGGAGGGCTTGTTTCTGCACCAACTTTCGTACAGATATTGTGTGCGAGTGAGTGTGTGTGTTTAGCTTTGCTCAACTCTTTATCACATGCCCGAGTAACTCTAGCCTAACTTGCCAGATTGTGGGTGGCCTTGTTGAATGGTCAGATTTAAATTCACAAGAAACTGTATCCGCTTTTCTTTTTTGATACATATAATGAAATCAAGCCGTGTGTGATCAGGTGGCATGTCAGTTAAGTCTCTTTTAGGTGTGTTATCTGATTTAAACAATGGTGAAACATGCCCTCTCTTGCTCTGGAAGATTTGAGCCTGTGAAAGTCACCGGCCTCGTTCATGCAAGTCTTCCCTCTGGAGTCTGTTTAGAGGTCAGCATAAACTGTAGCGCACGATTTAGAAACATTTCACTTTAGTTTCATGGCAACACAGGACAAAATCACGCTAACTGGCTGTACTGTGGTAAAGAGAGGGGGAGGGATGCATACGAGAGTCATTACAGGCTTTTTAGGAGTAGGTTGGCTCTGCAAAATGGCACAGATTTAGATGGATGACATCCAGTGGTTGATCTGAAACACTGCAAACAAGGATGCTTCTTGTGCACTCACACTAAAACGCACAATTTAAGCCTTTGCGTGTTCCTTGTTGATTCCAAAATGAGACTTTTCTCTATAGTACCTCCTATGCCTCTGGCGTTTCTCATTGATGTGATGAACTCTGTGGTTGAGCACCTGATGGGAATTTTATTACATCCCATTTTGGCACGGTGTTATGTAATTGTTTTATAGTTCCAGCCAATATGGAGCTTTTGAAATCTCTTGTTTTGATGTTAGTCCCCCTGAGAGAATCTCGGCTGAGGTACGCAGTCAGGTAGCCGTCGTACACGTACGGCTTGTACGATTTGCTGTTTTGGGATAACGTACAAACAGAAATTAGGAATGTCAATACACTCATAACTGTGGCTGACTGCATTCGGCAAGCCCCGACATGTTCGCAGTCACTCCCCCTCAAGACGGATTGACTGGGAGAAAAAGGAAAAGGTGAAGAAAGACAGACAAAAATGAGGGAAAGAAAGAGCTGGGCTTTCCCACATCAAATAAAGCGCGCTTATCTTCTGTAGGCTCTTTGTGATTATGAAGCAGATAGGTTGGATTATTGGGAATGGAATTTCCAAAACGTCTCTTTTCAAAAGAGATTAAGTGAGCTCTTTGGTCTGAGAGCGTTTTATTTTAGGGCATTGAGTCGTAGGAGTAGCTGTTACTTCGCTGATTGCAACCTTTATTCGATAAAGACTTGGAAACAAGAGAACGTTGTCACTCTACAGCCACACTAACAGCCTTGTGCTTACAGCTGGCCTTTCATTTTAACACCTGGTTCTGGTACCTTATAATATCCCGCGCAGGCCAGACCAGCAAATTGCTGAGTGGAAAATCCATCCCCCCAAAAAAGACATGTTTCTAACAAACTCTTTTCTTCTGTCCTTCTAGAGGCTTTCGAGGCACTGTCCAGCCTGAAAGGAAAAACAACGCAGCAGTTTTTCTTCAACCTTACCTCCGTTCCCGGCGAGGAGCTGATCTCGGCTGCGGAGCTGCGCATTTTCAGAGATCAAGTTCTCGGAGATGCCGGTACGAGTGGCTTCCACAGAATTAACATTTACGAGGTGTTCAGGCCAGCTTTGGCTCCCTCCAAAGAGCCTCTAACCAGACTTCTGGACACCCGTCTGGTGCAGGACTCTCACACACGCTGGGAAAGCTTCGACGTGGGTTCGGCTGTGGCGCGGTGGGCCCGCGAATCCCAGCACAACCATGGGCTCCTTGTGGAGGTGCTCCATCCCAAGGAGTCGGAGGTATCAGAGGAGGCCGAGAGCAACCGGAGGAAGCATGTGAGGGTCAGTCGTTCCCTTCACATGGATGAGGACTCGTGGGCACAAGCCCGACCTCTACTGGTAACCTACAGCCATGACGGTCAAGGGTCAGCCGTCTTGCATTCGAACCGAGAAAAGCGACAGGCTCGGAGAGGGCAAAAGCCGCGGAGAAAGCACCACCAGCGCTCGAACTGCAGGCGACACGCTCTCTATGTGGACTTCAGTGATGTCGGCTGGAATGAGTGGATCGTGGCGCCGCCAGGCTATCATGCTTTCTACTGCCACGGCGAGTGCCCGTTCCCCCTACCGGACCATCTTAACTCCACCAACCACGCCATCGTCCAGACGCTGGTGAACTCGGTCAACTCCAACATTCCCAAAGCCTGCTGCATCCCGACGGAACTCAGCCCCATTTCACTGCTGTACCTGGACGAGTATGAGAAGGTCATTCTTAAAAACTACCAGGACATGGTGGTGGAGGGCTGTGGGTGCCGATGAGAACAATCTCCCCAATGAAGACTTTTATTTATAGGAAAGAGCGAGCTATTTTGGAGGAAGAAAAGAAATATATATGAATATATTTATGTTGAATAAACAAAAAAAAAAAAAAAAAAGGGAAAATAAATATTTTAATGAGTGCTTGCTTTTTCCAGTGGCTTTGAAGATTGTTTTTTTTTTTCTTGCCCCATGTTCATTTCAAAATAAGTGCAACGGCACGTGAAGTATAATGCTCAGATTTTTATGATGTATTTATTGCATAACCACTTTATTTGTAAATGTGTATTTATCATGAAAAAAAATATATGATCTTCATTCAGTGTGCATTTGGGAATACCTTATTTGATACCAAAAAATGAATAAACAATGGATGATGAAGTTCTCTTTAAAAATATGATATAACAAATATGCTGAAGGCATATTAAAAAACTATGCAGTGCTAGATTTCAGACATTTGTTATCATGGATGAAATATTAAAAAAAAGTTATGATTTCTGTAAAAAGTGTACAATGCCCCCAAACTAATGTTTTGTACAATATCAACATGGATACAAACAAAAATTCCGATGACATTGATGAAATTTTCCATTTAAAAAAGCATAGATAAATTTGAATTGGGCTGTTGTGCACTAAACATTAATTAATTATTGATAACTTAATTGTACATGGTCTCTGATGTCACGTTCAGTTATTTGAAACTCAGTTATTATTACTGCTTTATTTAATCATAATCATAAATACTTTGGTTTGTAGCACAAATTTGTTACCTAAAGTTAAAATCTTTTTTTAAGAGTAATGTGAATAAAGGTGACCTTATAATATTCAAAAAAGGGTCACACTTCATTTTAAGGTACATTTGTTATGAACTTCAAAGTCTTTTAGCTCAATAAACTACTAATTTGCTGATTGTTGATAGTTATTTAGGTTGTAGAGGGTTTCAGTATTGGGTATAGAGATGTAGAACAAAATTATACTTTAAGTACAAGTACTAATAAACAGCCAGTATCTTAATAATAAGCAGGTAATAAGCCTGTATTTAATAGTGGGAATTGGTACTTAAACTAAAGTGTTGAAAAAAAAAAAACCTTGGCCAATTTATTCCAGTAATCAGCCATCAGAGCTGCTGTATTTATGAAAAACTAATATTCAGAGAAAAAATAAACCTGATTTCAGCTTATTTGAATGCATTTACACCAAACTATGCTTTCTGATTTTGTCTAAAAGTTTATGGTCTTTCTAAAACTCAAACAGTACTGCGTAAACAAAAAAGACATCTACATTCTGCTTCTCAAGTATGCGTGGTGTTGTTTAGAGGCATTTTTTTATTTATTAATTTTTTTCTGTCAACTTGAGAACCTCAAGAAAATGCATTTTAACTATATATTTACGAATCTACCGGATGGTGTGTCCAGCGATAGAGCGTTCTGGAAAACATCAGAAGATCAGATGCGAGTACATGCCTTCAACGTTTTAGGAAGCCGTCGCAGTGGTTTTTCAAGAATGAACTCAAATATTCATGCGGAAACACTGCAATGTGTTTTCAAAATAATAAATCACAATGACCCCGGTGGCCGCAAAGGGCCGAGCAGCTTTGATTTGAGCATAATTATGTGTGCTTGGCTA
>CAIGQW010050872.1:0-11824 GCA_903798125.1 Danio choprae
TTACTGTTGGCATGACACAGGACTGATGGTAGCGCTCACCTTTTCTTCTCCAGGCAAGAGTTTTTCCCAGATGCCCTAAACAATCGGAAAGAGGCTTCATCTGAGAATATGACTTTGCCCCAGTCCTCAGCAGTCCATTCGCCATACTTTTTGCAGAAGATCAATCTGTCCCTGATCCCTGTCCCTTTGCTGCCCTTCTTGACACCAGGCCATCTTTCAAAAGTCTTCACCTCACTGTGCAAATTGCTATTATAAAAACTTAAGCAGCAACTTTCCCAATATTTATGTCATTCTCAAAACTTTTGGCCACGACTGCATTTACTGAAGAACTCTTTAGACCTGAACTATTTAAGACTTAAAGGTGACATCGGATGCCCATTTTAGGTCGACATTCAGTTTTTCCACAGAGATAACATTAGTCTTGTTTTGAATCAGCCAGCACAGGTGTTTTTAGCTCCGCCCTCTTTTGAAAAGAGCACAATCCCATTTGAATTTAAAGTGACAGTCACAGCCACACAAGGGTAAGCTTTAAAGGGGTTTATTCTGTGATGCACAATAGTAACACAGTGAAGCAGGTGAATGGCGTTGTAGAGGGAGAGCGATCTCACACACAAACAGCTAAGCTGGTTAGTTCAGTTCATGGGTAAACATCAACATCAGAATAGTCACTTCCCTTTAAATAGGTGTGTTGGCATCCGTAGGTGAAGGAGGAGAACATCCACGGAAGCGCACAGGAGAGAAGACGAGGAGAACCATGCGCCTTTGATTCCAGCCGCTGAATGAGTGAGGTGAGGTGAGTATATATGGTGTGTGGTGACTGCAGGTGCAGGTGCCGGTGATCAGTAATCAGGAGAGGGTTCCCGGGTGTGGTGTGTGGTGGTTGGTGAGTAAGAGAGGTGATTAGGACTGCAGGAATGAGCCGAGGTGACAGTAACAGCCACCAAAATGACACAAATTGGATCAAAGCCTATAAAACAGGCAGTTATAAAACATTATTTGTGTGGTATTTTGGGCTGAAACTTCTCATAAACACTTTAGGGACATCAGACTTATTTTACATCTCGTAAAAAGAGACATAATAGGTCCCCTTTAAAAAAAGAGTCTGCGTATAATCAAAGAAGCACGTCGTTATCTACAGTTGTGCAATAACTCTCTCTAATATAGATATTCTTCACTGGGTTCCGACATTAATTAATTCTGAACTCACAGGCATCCTATGTTCACTTTAAATTACCATAATATTTCCAATTAGGGCCAACTGCATGGCCGCTTAGATCATTACTCACACTTTAAAACAACTGGCTTTGTTTTAAGTGACGAATGGCTGCTTTTCGGGAACATAACGCCGTATCGAGTTCAACGCATTACCTTAAGTACGTAAATGCGTGAGATTAATACCTGTCAGACGGGAGTTATGAGGGGTGAGTGATATGTAAATTCCGTCGGAGGCTTTGATAGTGTTGTATGGCTGTGAATAATTAACAAGTTCATTATCATTCGCTCGGGCCAAATCTTCCCGAGCAACACTTTGAAGGATAACGACAGAAAAAAAAAGCATTCTTCCAAGGTAAAGTTGGTTTTATATTTGCATGTTCATTCAGTGACAGCTTGTGACACGCTCCCTATATTGTTTAGCACGGTACTTTAAATATTCGGTTCAGAAATCACATGTAAATATGACTTCAAAACAACACTAGCATGATTTAATTGACTGTGGGGCCTCACGGTGGCGCAGTGGGTAGCACGATCGCCTCACAGCAAGAAGGTTGCTGGTTCGAGCCTCAAATGGGTTGGCATTTCTGTGTGGAGTTTGCATGTTCTCCCTGTGTTGGCGTGGGTTTCCTCCAGGTGCTCCGGTTTCCCCCACAAGTCCAAAGACATGCGGTACAGGTGAATTGGGTAAGCTAAATTGTCCGTAGTGTATGTGTGTGAATGAGTGTATGGATGTTTCCCAGTGGGTTGCAGCTGGAAGGGCATCCGCTGTGTAAAACATATGCTGGATAAGTTGGTGGTTCATTCCGCTGTGGTGACCCCAGATTAATAAAGGGACTAAGCCGAAATGAAAATGTATGAATGAATGCCTGCTAATATGATTCCACTACCTCAAATTTGGGAATGTGTGAATATGAAACCAACTTTACCTCAATATCTTCTGCCTGTATCGTCCTCCCACTTTTCCGTCTGTGGAAGACTCTGCTAAAAGGGCAATCGCGGACTGAAGAGAAGTCATCAAACTCTGCGTTCTCTACTTGTGGTCTTGTATAATGAGAGAGCCAGTGCGATTTCAGCCCACCCCATGACCCTGTTCTAACTATCCACACAGACGCGTCCTTTAGTCATCAGCTATAATGAGTGGACCAGTTATATGGGCTGAGGTGGTTTGTGCTCGGGTGAAGTTTTTAGTGATTAGACTGCGTGAGATGGTAATTACTCTGGGTTGCCAACAAAAATAGAGCCAAATCTAGCTCATCGGAAAGAGTGCATGGATGATATTCGCTTTCTAACAATTCATTTAATAAGGCGCTTTTCCTGATCTAATGAAAGGCTCTGGTGACACTTTATAATAATTGAACATTATAATTCATTTATTAAGCGTTTAATATACATGGTAAATGATACACTCAAACAAAAAGAATGATTTTTGATGCTTTTTTGGGGACAACTTGCTTGTTTCATGTTCAATTCACTTCAATTTGTAAAGACAATTGAGGTAACTTAATCGATTTGCGTTGAAGGAATTGTGTGCAGAAGTTGCTTCAACTTATCATTCAACAAGTTAATCAGGTTTCAACTAATTTAAGTTATGAATAAGTGTAACTTAATATTTTTAGTCAGTTTGATTGATGTTAGGGACACACAGGCATGTGTAGCTCCGCCCTCTTTTAAAAAGAGCACAATCTCATTTGAATTTAAAGCGACAGTCACCAAAACGCCGCAATTAGGATCAAAGCCTATAACGGTCCATTTCAGAGAGTTATAAACCTTATTTGTGTGGTATTTTGAGCTGAAACGTCACATACGCACTCAGAGAGACATCAGAGACTTATTTTACATCTTGTAAAAAGAGGCATAATAGGTCCCCTTTAAATGAATGGTCTAAATAATCATTTAAAAAAACATTAATCATTAAAGAAGTGTAAAAAAAACTAATCACACATTATAATATATGCTAATAATCAAGAATACAGCATTGGTAGCTGTATTTATAAACTGCTTTAACTGCTTAAATGAAATTCTCTTATGAAATGATGAATTAACTCATTGCTAATAGCTTAAAATGTCACCAGATTTCTTTTCGTTTCTTTTTTCCTTCTGCATGCAAACGTTGATGCTTAACCAGAAATTAAATTAAATTTTTTCTTTCAGGTTAATTACTGTCATGAAAGTCAACCGATTGCGTGTTTGACAGGAATCTTGGTGCTAGTTAAATTGAAACCCATTTGAGGACTGAAGGAAATCTATTATTGTCACCAGATTTTCCTGTGTTTCCCAGTAATGGGTTGCAGCTGGAAGGGCATCCGCTGCGTAAAACATATGCTGGATAAGTTGGCGGTTCATTCCGCTGTGGCGACCCCAGAGTAATAAAGGGACTAAGCTGAAATGAAAATGAATGAATAAATGAATTTTCCTGTGTTAATGCTTGCCAAGTATGCCTTCTTTTCCTATATTATTATGGGACATTAGCTATGTTTCCATGCACCTATTGTTATTAGCATTTTGGAATATCCCACACAAAATGATTTCAAGATACACATACAGTTGAAGTCAGAATTATTAGCCCTGCTTAATTGTTTTTAATCTAATTTCTGTGAAAGGAAAGACGATTTTATTTTTCAACACATTTCTAAACATAATAGTTTTAATAACTCATTTTGGCCTCATGGTGGCGCAGTGGGTAGCACGATCGCCTCACAGCAACAAGGTCGCTGGTTCGAGCCTCGGCTGGATCAGTTGGCATTTCTGTGTGGAGTTTGCATGTTCTCCCCATGTTGGCGTGGGTTTCCTCTGGGTGCTCCGGTTTCCTCCACAGTCCAAAGACATGCACTATAGGTGAACTGGGTAGGCTAAATTGTCCATAGTGTATGTGTGTGAATGAGTGTGTATGGATGTATCCCAGTGATGGGTTGCAGCTGGAAGGGCATCCGCTGCGTAAAACATATGCTGGATAAGTTGGCGGTTCATTCCGCTGTGGCGACCCCAGATTAATAAAGGGACTAAGCCGAAATGAAAATGAATGAATGAATGAATAACTAAACTTCTCAAATAACTTTAATAACTTGCCGAAATAAAACAAATAAGACATTCAGATCATGTGATGATAGAAATGTGTCTGATGGCAAGGCATGAAAGGACAACCAGCATTTCCAGACATCTAAAATGCTGGTTTGGTCTTTCTTAAACGCCTCAGACATCATCACAGTGGTTCAGCTTTATTATCATTATATTATTATTACGTCCAGAACTGTCTTGAGCATCTGCGCTGTGAGTGTAAAAATAGTTTTTATGTCAAAATATCTCATCAGGCATAATTATAACAAAAATCATTTAATGACATATTAAAAGGCTCTATTTTAGTATCGGAGTAGCTGGGTTTCCATCACCCTGTGTTAATGCACTTTTCAAAGTATCATATGAGGAAGGAGTGATGGAAAGGTCACACTTTGAATATTAATTGCTTAAAACCAACTGGAACGCGTTTCTGTGTATTCCTGTAATACTGACTGTAACGTGTGTCTGTACTCGGGCTCATTCTGAAAAATTAATTCATTCATTCATTTTCATTCATTTTCTATGTATATGTATGTGTATGTGTGTGAATGAGTGTGTATGGGTGTTTCCCAGTGATGGGTTGCAGCTGGAAGGGCATCCGCTGCGTTAAACATATGCTGGATAAGTTGGCGGTTCATTCCGCTGTGGCGACCCCAGATTAATAAAGGGACTAAGCCGAAAAGAAAATGAATGAATGATTGAATGTATACTATCGTTTTAGCCACTGTGAACTCAGAGAAGGAAAGCTGTCTCCAAAAGCAAATACAGTTTGGAAAAATAGAAGAAGAAAATGCAAATAAACTTCAAATAGACGACAAAATGACACCGAACTGTCCATTCCTGGATAAACAGAAATCAGATATCTTAGAAAAATCAATCTTTTATAATTTTTTAATCATCTTTTGATGATTTTAATGTATCTAGCAGCATTGAAGCATTAAACTAGTTTGTTTTTCAAACTCTTGAAAACTCTTGAGTTGTGAATTTCGATGTAATATTTTCCAAAGAAATACAATAAAATGAAGCAGCGAAAGCTCCATTTACCAATGATGGTATTAATGAGAACCAAAAGTCCTCAGAGGGCAAAAGGAAAAGCCCTTGGAGAACAAAAGTGTTGTAGTTTCAGCGCAAGCTTCACCCGCCCACCCAAACTCTCCATGCATATGTATTAGAAGATGAAACCCGCTAACTATTCACCGACGCGTTCATTTATCACAGGCATCAAGTTATTATGGCCAAACAGTGCATGCTTGACTGGAGCCAATTCATCTTCTGCCTACATGCGCTCTTGCCCTTACCTCTGATAAGGAGAAGTGTCTTCGGCCGAAGCAAGAAGCCCTGCGAGAACCTCGTTTTAGCGTAATTATCAAGCCGCGAATCTGCGGACATTGACAATGACCTTGCGCGTGACCTGATAAACTTGCTGAAGTCAGATGTTTGTGTCTGCTATAGGCATGGAAAGCCGCGTGTCATCTACTCTCATCCCACCGAATAATGTTTGATATACTGTAATGACTAGCATCTCGCTTAATTGGATGAAAAGAAAATAAGCAAGTAATTGAACTGTGAAGCTGGGGGATGAATGAACCCGAGCGCTCGCTGCTAACCAACCAACCAATTTTCAGTCGCAATATGTTCCTTCAATAACATTTTATTGAACAGATGCTTTTATAAAAGCCTTTGCTGTTATTGCGCTACTCGAGTCATATAATGCTCTTTTTATAAAGTGTTGACTCTCTTAAATGCCATAATATCAGGTTGTAACCTGTTACTCACCGGCTGCCGTGAAGTCTCAATCTAAAGCAGGGGTGCCCAAACTTTTTCTTATGAAGGGCCAAACCCAAACTTGATTGAGGGCTGTGGGCTGAAGGTAAATACACTCACCGGCCACTTTATTAGGTACACCTTACTAGCACTGGGTTGGAGGTCCTTTTGCCTTTAGAACGGCCTTAATCCTTTGTGGCATAGATTCAACAAGGTATTGGAAATGTTCCTCAGAGATTATGGTCCATATTGACATGATAGCATCACGCAAGTGCTGCAGATTTGTCGGCTGCACATCCATGATGTGAATCTCCCGTTCCACCACATCCCAAAGGTGCTCTATTGGATAGAGATCTGGCGACTGTGAGATGATTCGCGCTTTATGACATAACGTGTTATCCTGCTGGAAGTAGCCCTCAGAAGATGGGTACACTGTGGTCATAAAGGGATGGACATGGTCAGCAACAATACTCAGTTAGGCTGTGGCGTTGACACGATGCTCAATTGGTATTAATAGGCCCAAAGTGTGCTTCATGTTGTTGATGCCGAATTCTGACCCGACCATCCGAATGTCGCTGCAGAAATGGAGACTCATCAGACCAGGCAACGTTCTTCCAATCTTCTATTGTCCAATTTTGGTGAGCCTGTGTGAATTGTAGCCTCAGTTTCCTATTCTTAGCTGACAGGAGTGACATCCGCGGTGGTCTTCTGCTGCTGTAGCCCATCCGCCTCAAGGTTGGACGTGTTGTGTGTTCAGAGATGCTCTTCTGCAGACCTCGGTTGTAACGAGTGGTTATTTGAGTTACTGTTGCCTTTCTATCAGCTGGAACCAGTCTGGCCATTCTCCTCTGACCTCTGGCATCAACAAGGCATTTGCGCCCACAGAACTGCCGCTCACTGGATATTTCCTCTTTTTCAGACCATTCTCTGTAAACCCTACAGATGGTTGTGCGTGAAAATCCAAGTAGATCAGCAGTTTCTGAAACACTCAGACCAGCCCGTCTGGCACCAACAACCATGCCACGTTTAAAGTCACTTAAATCCCCTTTCTTTCCCATTCTGATGCTCGGTTTGAACTGCAGCAGATCGTCTTGATCATGTCTACATGCCTAAACGCATTGAGCTGCTGCCATGTGATTGGCTGATTAGAAATTTGCGTCAACGAGCAGTTGGACAGGTGTACCTAATAAAGTGGCCGGTGAGTGTATATCAAGCTGTATTACAAAGTTGTCATGGGTGCTTTTCTCATTTATTTAAAACAAATGCATTATATATATTTTTTTTACATTTTATAATGAACCTATTGTAATGAAAACATCAGAATTCTATTTATAACACAATGGAGTTTAAAGCCGAAAACACTAGTCAAGCTGCATCTGCCTTTGACTTGATTTGCTCACTGAGCACTTCTGAAATGTGGTCTATCCTTTGAGCAACAAGATGTTTATTAAAAAAATACAACATTTAATTGAAATATTTAATCAGAGTTAGTTTTATTGTAGCTTAAAAAAATAAATAAAAGTTATGTTTAATTAGAAATGACAATGTGTCGGCATTTAACCCAACCCTCCCCAAAATTCTACCACTCCTCTCAGATGGTTTGGCGGGCCAAATCAAAGGTTACCATGGGCCAACTTTGGCCCCATGGGCCCAAGTTTGGGCATCTAAAGTGATGTTTTCTGTACACTCTGGAATATCATTCATTCATTCATTCATTTTTTTTTTTGGCTTAGTCCCTTTATTAATCTGGGGTCGCCACAGTGGAATGAACCGCCAACTTATCCAGCATATGTTTTACACAGCGATGATTCACATACACTTATTCACACACATACACTACGGACAATTTAGCTTACCCAACTCACCTATAGCGCATGTCTTTGGACTTGTGGGGGAAACCGGAGCACCCGGAGGAAATCCACATCAACACAGGGAGAACATGCAAACTCCACACAGAAACGCCAACTGACCCAGCCGAGGCTCGAACCAGCGACCTTCTTGCTGTGAGGCGATCGTGCTACCCACTGTGCCACCGTGCGGCCACACTCTGGAATATCTTCAGGTCTATTGTCATGCATAACAGGAAAAGGAGATCTCGCTAGATGGATGTGCTACATGACAGGTCAGTGATAGCGAGGTAATTGTTTACCTGGACGAGTCACTCAAACTCCAAACACAAAAATTATGGCTCGATCCCTCAGAAAACCAGATGTCTGGTAACTCTCAATTGATAGTCAGATGTTCATTCATTCATTCATTCATTCATTCATTCATTCATTCATTGATTCATTCATTTTCCTTCGGCTTAGTCCCTTATTTATCAGGGGTCACCACAGTGGAATGAACTGCCAACTATTCCGACATTTGTTTTATGCAGCGGATTTCCTTTCAGCCACAACTCAATACACTCTTGCATTCACACACTACGGCCAATTTAGTTCATCCAATTCACCTGTACCGCATGTGTTTGGACTGTGGGGGAAACCGGAGCACCCGGAGGAAACCCACGCCAACACGGGGAGAACATGCAAACTCCACACGGAAATGCCAACTGGCCCAGCCAGTACTCAAACCAGCGACCTTCTTGCAGTGAGGCGACAGTGCTAACCACTGAGCCACCGTGCCGCCCTCTGAACAGACTCAATAATGGTAAAACTCAACTGTTTACCTCCAGGAGTGTTGTAAAATGATCCAGAAAAATGGAGTGTTTCTTTAAGACATCTTGTCTATGCCTGTGCAACTGGCCCCTGTGTATTCTGTATAAAAAAATAAGTAAAAAGATTCAGGAAAGAGGACAAAGAGGAGGGAAATGAATAAAATCAAAACATTCTAATGAATTGTATTACTTTGTGGGATACAATATTTGTACAGTGTGCTTGTGATGGTGGCAGAGGGGAGAAATCAAAAGAGGCGAATCCACATGCGGTAATGTTTGCTTGCAGTTCAAAAGAGAACAAACACAGGGAAGGCAGAGTCAACAAAGAACAATAGTGTGCACAAAAACTACGAATGACACCAAACCACACAAGATCAAAATTATACAACCAGCTATTTCCAAAATTTAGAGTTTTTGAGCCACGGCACGGTGGCTCAGTGGTTAGCACTGTCGCCTCACAGCAAGAAGATCGCTGGTTCAAGTCCCGGCTGGGCCAGCTTGCATTTCTGTGTGGAGTTTGCATGTTCTCCTCGTGTTGGTGTGGGTTTCCTCCGGGTGCTCCGGTTTCCCCCCACAGTCCAAACACATGCGCTATAGGTGAATTGGATGAACTAAATGGGTCGTAGTGTATGAGTGTGTGTGAATGTGAGAGTGTATGGGTGTTTCACATTACTAGGTTGCAGCTGGAAGGGCATCCGTTGTGAAAACATATGCTGGAATAGTTGGCGGTTCATTCCGCTGTGGCAACCTCTAATAAATGAGAGACTTAGCCGAAAGATAATTAATGAATGAATGAATAGTTACTTTGTAAAAAAAAAAAATAATAATAATTTAAATTAATATAATCAAAATGGCGGCGCGGGCGCACAGTGGGTAGCAATTTTGCCTCACAGCAAGAAGGACACTGTTTTGAGCCTCGGCTGGGTCAGTTGGCATTTTTCCCAGTTTCCCAGTGTGGCAATTTCCCCCACAAGTCCAAAGACATGCGCTATAGATGAATTGGGTAAGCTAAATTGTCTGTATGAGTGTGAATGAGAGTGAATGAGAGAGTGAGAGAGTGAATGAGTGTGAATGAGAGTGTATGGGTGTTTCCCAGTACTGGGTTTTTAAAGTTGGTGGTTCATTCCGCTGTGACGACCCCTGATTAATAAAGGGACTAAGCCGAAAATAAAACAAATGAATGAATGAATGATTATAATCAAAATAAAATAAAATTGAGTGACTACATAAAAACAGCCTATGGCAACCACCCGGAAAACCCTTTTAGCCCTATATAAACATCCAGAACCCCTTGGTTACTGCACGGCAACAGCCTGTCAACCAGCCAAACAGCAGCGCACTGACTCATGTGCCACTGACATTTTCTTAAGATAATGTACAATTCAAGCCGCACAATAATATCTTTCCCGAGAGTTAAATGTAGCCACCTTTGCAATAACCTTCCATTAGTGCATTCCAATGAAACGATTTCATTAAGATTATCTGGCTGCACTTTATGTTTCGCAGTCAGAGGTCATTTTAGGATGATTGAACTCGCAGAGACGGGCCTTCCTCAGAATAACATCCCTGCGTGCAAAACATCGTCTTTTGCCGTTCACTCACTAATTCACAGCAGCACAATTACGTTCTCAAGCCGGCTCATTTGTATGCAGACAGATGCAAATTCGCTCTCTCTTGAGGCGCAGTGAACCTCAACCAATAAGCCGCGGGTTCGGCTCACGTACTGTATGCACGGATGGAGAAAACGCATTACAAAAGTGAGCATTTGAAAATATGAGAGTATTTATGTCTGTCAGGGGGACGCGGTGGAGCAGTGGGTAGCACAATCACCTCACAGCAAGAAGGTCGCTGGTTCGAGCCTCGGCTGGGTCAGTTGGTGTTTCTGTGTGGAGTTTGCATGTTCTCCCCGTGTTCGCGTGGGTTTTCGCCGGGTGCTCCGGTTTCCCCCACAAGTCCAAAGACATGCGGTACAGGTGAATTGGGTAAGCTAAAATTGGCCATAGTGTATGAGTGTGTGTGTGTGTGAATGAGTGAGTGTGTATGGATGTTTCCCAGAGATGGGTTGCAGCTGGAAGGGCATCCGCTGCGTAAAACATATGCTGGATAAGTTGGCGGTTCATTCCGCTGTGGCGACCCCAGATTAATAAAGGGACTAAGCCGAAACGAAAATGAATGAATGAATATTTAAAACAAACACATATACTTAACTGTTATTAAATTACCTATTCATTAATATGTAATCCCTCACTTTACTTTTTCAGTGTAAAAGTAATTTAATCACAGTAACTAGTTGCTTTGTGACTGTTTAACCCCAACCTCCGTCCTCACACTCAACAACAAAATATGAGGATGAAAGATTATTGCCTTTAGTATAATAATAATAACACGCACAATGCATACTTTGCTATAAGCATGTATTAAGAAAGTTTGAGTCCAATTTAATTTCATGTCGACTTAAAGTCCAGACTTGATAGTAAAGGTCGTTTGATCAGCTTGAAATCCCCATTATACACTGTATTGCTTTTGTTCGACTCTACGGATTAAACGCTTATCGACACTTCAATAAAATGCCGGAATAAAGGAGGTATTTGAATGTCACCCCAGCTTTTGTGGGTTTAGCAATATTTAATTCCTCCTTTATTGTTTGTCGCTCAACCTAAGTAATGATTTCCAAGGGATCCGGAGAATCTTTTTCATTCACTTTTTTATCCTAATATGAGCTTTTATGACAGATTTGGCTGAAACATCATTTAATTTTTAATTCACCTGCGACACTCAAAGTCTCGGTCTGTGCAAACATCATCCTCCACAATGCCATTTCGGGAACACTTTCAACACGCCTCATATTCTCTGTTTTCATCAACTCCGGCAGTCGTGTAGCTGTATATGTGTGTATTTCATATATGTCATTTGTTTTTAATACATAAAATAATTGTATTATATAACTATACTGCATTTATTTGATCAAAAGTACAACAAATCAGTAATAATAATATTAATAATAATAATAATAATAATAATAATAATAATAATAATAATAACTACAACAATTAATAACAACAATACCACCACTACTACTACTAATAGTTATTATTATTATTATTATTATTATTATTATTATTATTATTATTATTA
>CAIGQW010050876.1:225-10303 GCA_903798125.1 Danio choprae
ACACACACACACACACACACACACACACACACACACACACACACACAGTTCTAATAATCTTACAGTTTTAGTAACATCCAAAGTGCACTGAAACGTCCAGAACTCATTTCAACAAAGGTTTTCATTCAGCAAACCCACGTTGTCTTTTTTTGAACCCTTTATTAGGCGATGTAAAGGTTTATATGGTAACTTGTATGGTAAGGCTTATATGGTTTAACTGATATTGATTACAGATAAAAAAATTATTAATAAAATATTTGGGGGGTAAAAAGTCATGAAAGTTAAAAGGTCCTACAATAACCCCCAGTAGCACTCCAGGGTTTTTACAATGAGTATGTCAATGAAGGGGTAAAACCCTGACTAAAACATGCCTCCTGTCATAAACATGCTAGCAACTATTACAAACATGCTAATAATATTACAATAATAACAATGTTATAAGCATACAATGCTGGAACTTGCTAAAAGCATGTTAGAAACTTTGTTAGTCTTAGCAATTTGCTAAAATATGTTAGGAACTGAATTAAAAATGCTAGCAACATGTAAAACATTTCCTCATCCTCCACTTGTTTCAATCCTGTGTGCGTTTATAAACCCAAAACGGCATTGACGTCCATGGTATTTGTTTTTCCTACTATTGATGTCAATCGTAGCTTTTTTTTTTTTTTCCCCCACACACATTCTTCAGAATATCTTATTTTGTGTTCAACAGAAGAATGAAACTCATAAAAGTTTAGAACCACTTGAGTGAGGGGGAAAACCCCATTTTTGGGGTGAACTATCCCTTTAATGCTAGGTTGAAGCCCAGAAATGTTTTCTATTATGCGTCAGAGCAATGATTTACGATCCATATGTTCTGCTTTTGTGCTGATTGTGTGAGAAAGATCTGTGTAAAGCTCAACTGTTGTCGTTCTCTCAGGATCTGACATATCGCGAGAGTCTCCACTGCATTCTCACATCCTTCCACATCCTCTCAGGACAAGGTCAGTGTGTCTCCACAGCTCTGCTCACACCCACACACACACACACCTCTCCTCACACACATCTGTGTTTCCTGCAGGTGACGTCCTCAACATCGACCCCTTGAAATTCTACAGCCACTTGTACAGAACACTGCTGACGCTGCACGCAGGTACAGACTCCAGTCCATATCAGCCACAACATCCCAGTCTGCTTATTACCAACTACATACACACTAATCATGGGTTTTTTGATGCACCACACATGATTAGATTATTCTAAAAGATAAAATGACACAAGCTCTGTTTAATCTACGTATTTAGTATTGAAATAGTTTTGGAGATCTTAAGAAAAAGGTCTTATTTATTTCCACAAGTCAGCTTATTTTATCATAAATAGAAGACTAAAGTAATAAATGATGTTCTGTACATTCAAAGCTGCATGATATAAACTGCAATGAGGGTAAAATAAAAGACCCTCTTTTCATAGACGACTGGCTTTGATATTTCTTATTCTGTGGTGGAAATAAAAACATTTGCAAGATTTAAACTTGCTAACTTTGAGAATTTGAGATACAAATTGTCATCAAATGATCTTTTAGGGGGAAAAAATCTGTTGTCACTATTTATTTTATGGCAGAAGTTTCAAAACAATTACAGAGAAAAATCTGAACTGTGAAATAAACATTTGCAATTACCTTAATATACGTCTTATAGCTGCTGCAAAATGAATTCCAAATTCATCCACAAAGTCGTCAACCGAGACAAATTCACCACCCAAAATCATGACATTAAATTCACCAGCCAAGATCATGACATTAAATTCACCACCCAAGATCATGACAGTATATTCCCATGTTTGTTTCTGAATCCAGCAGCAAAGAAAAAACTGACTGGTAAAACAACCTGGATGCAGAATTTAGAGGGAAGAAATCAATGGTAGAACTTGAAATTGTGTGGGGAAAGGTTTGTCCAACAAAAAATAATTGTGCAGTAGAATGTTGCAATTACTTTCTTCTTATGTTTTGTTCCATGAATGAAACCTGTTTAAAACATCGTCATCATCCCCCAGACTCTGAGTATGATGACACTCCTGTGCTTTTAGGCGCAAGTAATATTATAATGTCAAAAAAAGCCACAGGTTTTAAAATGGTTTATTACAGATAGTTAATTAAACTTGATAACTTTTAGATTATTTAGACTTCAAATTACTTCAAAGTATCATTTGGATTTTTGTGTGTGTGTGTGTATGTGTGCGTTCAAAGCACTCTAAATGCATCAGATGGACATGTTTTCTGTGATATTCCGCTGATTTGCTGTTGTGTTTGTTATGCAGGAGGTGTGAATGAGGACACGGTGATCGTCCTGCAGTGTCTGGACGTGATGCTGTCCAAGCGCAGGAAGCAGGTGACACTGCAGAGAGCACAGGCCTTCCTCAAGAGACTGAACACTGTGGCTCTGCATCTGCTGCCGGACTCGTGTGTGGGGATTCTGTCCGCTAACAGGATGCTGATGCAGGTGAGACGAGACGCTGCTCTGATGTAGATGAACGCCTCAGTGTTGATGATGCTCATGTTAATCTGTGCTCTCTCTGGTGTTCGTGTAGACCTTCCCCAAGTGTGACATCCTGCTGGACAATGAGACGCAGGGCAGTGGTGTGTATCTGCCAGAGCTGGATGTGCCTGAATACTGCAACCCACAGAACACGGCACTCTGGGAGCTGCACTTACTCAAGGTACAGCATCACACACACTGAGCATCAGCTGCAGTATTATAAAGCAAAACCTTTCAACTCAATCAATCAACTAACTGGCAGGGAAAGAGTTAGATGTATATGGTGAAGTTGCCAGTCACCGCCAGTATTTTTGATGATTTTCAGCTAAAAGTGATGGCCAACAGAATATCTTCTGCTTGAAATATATGATCATATTAGATATATTGAAATAGTCAAGCCTTGCTTTGATAAACAAACAGAATAAAATGTTTATTACACTTAAATGCAGATCAAAAATGCAACATTGTGATCAAAAAAAGTTATTTCATTTTCACTAGAGCTGCATGATATTGGCAAAAACTGACATTGCGATATTTTGTATATCTGCTATATATATATATATATATATATATATATTTGTAACTTGAATAACTCTATTCTAGCTGATTTAAATAACTCTATTTGGGAAGAATTCCTAATTTTACATTGATCGGGTGTGTATATGCATAAAAGACAAGCACAAATGAATAGATTAGAACAAACATACAAGTGAAATAGACAGTGCTTTATTGTTTTCTGACTTACTGTAATGAAGTACTGTAATAAAATAATCAAATGTTAAATAACACCGTATACAGTGTAGTCAACGTTTGAAGAGGATCAAAACTACCACAAATAAAACAAAAGTTATCCTACAACTATTAAACACCCATTCTTATTTTGGTCAACTTTTTTGATCCACTTCAAAATACAATTAATCTTTGTTGAAGCTACACATTTCTTAAGTACAAATGCTTTAAGTTATAATCCCAACTCAACATTGCAGATACTGTGATGTAACTAACTGCTGAACCTATATATTGTGCAGCTCGAAGATACAAATTAATCCAAACTAAATGTGGTGGCACCCTTACAGAACCGCTCCTGGTTTACACTAATGCGGTTTCACTTTAAAATGGTGATCTAGAATGTAAACACTCTTAAACCATATTGCCGTTTCTATACTTGTAGTGTACTGGAGGTGTAATGGTCACATGAGGAGGGTTTGACAAATCAGGCAACAATACTGGTCCAGAAGAGAGTGATTGTGGATAGCCAAAAGTCTGTCTGTACTGAAACACAACACCAGCATCTCCAAAATCTCAGGTTTTCATGGGTCAGAGATGCTGAAGTAGTGTGGACACCAGCGACCTGTGTCATGAGGCCAGATTAGGTGCTTAGCCAGTAAAGTTTTAGTTTGCACCAATTCTGGGATTTAAATACCATGAATACTCAGCTGCTTCATAATACCATGGTAAAAACAAAAAAGAGTGATTAAAGTCGATGTTATCTAAAAACCCAAGATTACTGTAAACTAAAACTTTACTATCCTCATTGTAGTTTTAAAACTACTGTACAATTATGATGTGAAATCATCCACAAGCCGGAGATGCTCTACTGGAGTGAGAACTGGTCACTCTGGAAAATAAATCCTAATCCGCATTGCTCATTCAAATGCCCTATTCATGTGTTTCAGAGTCACTATCAGCCGGTGGTGAGGAAGTTTGCAGCTCATCTGATAAAGGGAGCTCCTAGTGAAGGATCTGGTGCTCTGGGTGTGGAGCTCAGCAGAAGGTGAACACACACACACACGCACGCACACGCTGATTTAAGATGAAGCTAAAGGTTTGTTGTGTTTCTGCAGGTCTCCATTGCAGCTCTTTGAAGACTACAGCGTGAAAGACATGAGCTTCAACCCACCTGTCGCAGGACCACCTTCAAAGAAAAAGGTATTTTTTTTCCCCATCAAGCTAACTATGCTTCCCACTATTTCTTGTGTGCATTTTTTTTAAAGCTAGTGCTTTTCTTTTACATTGCAGGAATATTTCACGATCGGTCATTCGTTCTTAGACAGTGAGCTGAGGAATCAGATTGATGCTGCTCTTCAGGAGGAAACTGAACAGATGAGTCTAGACTTCACATCACAGCAGGAAACAACAACAGACAATTACAGTAGTGTGTAAAATAAATAGATGTCCGCTTTGATTTATACTTTCTTTTATTGGCATCATTTAGCATGTGCAACATAAGATTAGCCATTTCACCGAAAATGATTATTCAACATTATTTATTGATGAACTGGGTTATTTCGGTAGTTTCAAGTAAACAAACAACCCAGATATTAACATCACAATATTAACAATACATTCCTATGGTTTACGTGTGTTGAAAAGCAATGCTTATATAAAAGAACAATGTTTAAAGAACAGAAATTCAACATTAACTATCAACACACTTAAAATAAAAGCATTGTGTCAGTAAAACATACAAAGCAATGGTAAATGTACATTAAAATACATGATGCTGTAGTGTACCACACAAATCTGCTTCAATGGTACCTACCAGCTCTTTAAAACCACACAATATTCAGATCTCCTTTTAAAATCGAAAATACAAACATCATACATGAACACAGTATAAACATTCGTGCCCTTAAAAATAAATTAATGCAAGATCTCATAATTATATGTACACTATCTGGAAAAGTACAGCCAACCTGGGCCATAATATTCAATAAATTATTAGAGATTTCACGTCAAGAAAGAAAATGGACCACTTAAAGTTCAAAACAGACATCTTCAACAAAAAGCAGACCATTCAGCCGCTATGCAGCAAATGCAGAAATCTCACAAACAGAGAAAATGACTTGACGAAACCAAACTGGCATTCAACAATGAAAGGTCAAAGGTCATATAGGATATAATCTTCCACTAACTTTAAAATATTCCCAAAACAAGTCCTGAAGAAGTCAAACACAGGAACCACTTCATAGAAAAGCAGACTTAAAATAAATAATAGCTCTTCAGCCAAGAAGGGGGATACAAGTGCAACATTTATAACGAAAGCGCAGGTCATATACATAACTGGTCATGTACACTGCTGAAATACTGCAATAGATTGAATGACGGCCGTTTACCAGGATCCGCTCGGCCTGTTGAGAGTGTCTATGGGTACAGAACGTGTGCAATAAAGCCAGCAAACACATCAGCTGATAAAATGTGCAGAACAAAGTCTGCTCACATCTTGTGCGCAAATTAAGTCAATGAAGCAAAACAAATGTGCTAGGGGCATTTTCATTCATAACCCAGAAAAGAGATGTAAATAAAGTATTAAAATGGCTAGATTTCAAAGGATATGCTAATGTGCAAAACCACAAAAGAAACTGAAATGCATCGATCACTTACAGTACTGTTAACATCAGCTGATGAACAGAAGAGAAGTGATGCATCTTCATCTGGAGCTTAGACTGTTGCTGCTGCTCTGGCTCTGGACTCATTTATGCAGCTTCCAGTTCCACAGCAGCGGGAGAGACCAGCCGGACGGGACCGGGACCCCGTCGTCACACTGAGAGCGTCTCGGAGAGCCCAAGCGGCCTTCAGCCATCCAGGCCTTCAGCCCCAGAGACAGAGACCCTGCAGAGGAAAATACATCAGCATGATTTTTATCTGAGAAAGCACATTTTGACAGTTTTCTGATTCAACTTTACCTCATACCCAACCTCAATCCACATTAACCTACAGTCCAAAAGACAACATGAAGAGCTGTTACCTAGCTAGGGACTATTTTCAGGTGCTGTGTAATATCATTGTGTCTGCTGCAGCCGTGCTACGCCAGCAAACATCATTTATTATCAAGCCAGAATGAAACATAATAGCAACTTTTCTTTAGTTTTCTTTAGTTTCTTCATGTTTCTCTACAGAAGCGGCGCTTTAAAGCTAAAAGTGTTAATAAAACATCATATTAAAGCATCTTTGCTGTTTCTGTTAAAACCAAAGCAGAACTGTAGGATGTGTGACGTCATTAGCATGAACACACTGCACACTCTTCATCTCACTAGTTAAAACTGCTTATTTCTCTGCATTTGAACAATCTTTAAAACATTTAGGATAACGCAAGTACATAATCAGCAAATCTATAGCACTGTTCTAGTGGTGTTTTCATTAAAAAATGTACATTTTGTGTCTTTAAATCAAACAAACTTTCTCATTGGCTGTTTCTTAATATGCGTTCTTCAGCCATCTTGTGTTCTCGTGTAACGTCCTCAACTGCCAAAGTTCAGTTCCAAAACTCAAGAATGGAGGAAGTGTGAAAGTTCCCAGATGTGTTCTTGGTATCGAGGACGCACCGATGCAGACTTGAGCACCGAACTTACTCTAGAAGTCATTGCGACTAGAGGTGGGAAGCACAGCATTTTATATAGGTTTATTATTAAAGTTCAGAGAGATAACTTATTTACCTCAGGAGTTTCCCTAAATGAGACGGTGAAGGTAAACATTACCATGAAAACCTTACTAAAGGCATAAACACATTAAGGGTGTTTAGTTGCTGAAATTCGTATTAAATATGTTTTATTTGTATTGTGCGACGTATATTTGTAAAGTCTTTATGCGTAATATATATAGTGAAAAGGGGAAAAACAATAAATCGCTGTATGAATGCTGTTATCTTTAAATAATTTTCGGTCACGTGACCATTAGCAAGAACGTGGTCTCCCGAGTTTGTTCTTCTGAAGTGACCTGGCAAGACCGGTCTTCACAAGAACACAAGTCCATTCTCTGTGTTCTTTGTCCAATCCATGTGAGGTCACCGTACAATCATCAGTATTAGTCCATGTAGACGCACAATTGGCTTGGCATGAATGAATATGAGGATGCAGAAATGTCACACTTTCACAGTCCTCAAACTGTACAGTGCTCATGCTCACTCAGGACCGGCTGAATCAAGCGTCTTTCATGCCATTAATGATTTTCCACACTGCTGCAGTGTAAACAGCAGCAAACTGAAAATGAGAAGTTACCTTACGACAAAGTCTAACAACCTGGAGCTTGATCATGGACCCTTTTCACAAGACGTTTATGTATATATTATATCATCTTTGCATCAAATTACCGCTTGTGTGAGGTGTTTCTAATGCAGTGTGTATGGGGGCAGGACAGTACATTGGACGTTGTTCTCTCTTCTGCCTGTCGTTATCAGTCTCACACTATTTTGAGCTTTTCTTTTATTGTTTCAGCAAATATGATTGTAAATAAAATGATTTGTTGTATTCTCCCATTCACTGCTCTACATTTAGCCAACTATGACGACTTCTGCTACCGAGGAACTCGGAAATGTGAAAAGGGTCAATAGCATTATAGTTTTGTCCTGTATAAGATGAACAGTGGTATTTGTGTTAGTACCTGCTGGAGCTCCATGCACAGACACACACACTGCAGAGCGCTGCTTCACTGTGAGGTCTCCGGCACACAGCTCATGCTGGGACATGCGCTCTTCTCTTCCTTACTGTGACTGTCGTTGCTGTTTGTGTTCACCGTCAGACTGCGACTGCGACCCGTCAGCTTCCTCAGCTCACTGGCGAACGACACACCTTTACGCTTGTCCTCGCGAGCCAACTGATGAAACACACACACCGATAACAATCAATCACTGATTCAGGCTGAAAAACTGATATACAGTTGAAGTCGAGCCCTCCTGAATTATTAGCCCCCTGTATATTTTTCCCCAATTTCCATTTTAACGGAAAGGAGATTTTTTTCAACACATTTCTAAACATAACAGTTTTAATAACTCATTTCTAATAACTGAATCATTTTATCTTTGCCATGATGACAGCACATAATATTTGACTAGATATTTTTCAAGATACTAGTAATCAGCCTAAAGTGACATTTAAAGGCTTAACTAGGTTAAATAGGTGAGTTAAGGTATTAAGGCAAGTCATTATATAGTGATGGTTCTGTACACAATCGAAAAGAGAAAAAAAAATAATTTATATATATATATTGTATAAAGAGGGCTAATAATATTGACCTTAAAATTGTGTTTAAAAAAATGTAAAACTGCTTTTATTCTGGCCGAAATAAAACAAATCAGACTTTCTCCAGAAGAAAAAACATTATAGGAAATACTGTGCAAACGTCTTTGCTCTGTTAAACATCATTTGGGAAATATATGAAAAATAAAAAAACAACAACAACAGGAGGGCGAATCATTTTGACTTGAACTATACATGTTCGGTTAGGCTTGATCATCAGTGTAGCATCAGTGTAGTAAAATATGGAATTAATAAATACTCATATCTTGAAACGGTAATATATATTTACACGATTGTTTAGAGGAGGACACTTTGCAGTACTAATATTTGCTTTACAGCTCTGAAAAATCCCAATTTTCTATGGAGAACACGTGGATGATAATAATAACACATCTACAAGACATGTCAATGACCTTTCCAGTCAGGTAGGGTTAAAATAACTATTAAGTGTACCTCAATTTAATTAAAAAAAACTATACATTAATTCATTTTTCAATAGATTTATTTTATATATTAAATATAGAATTATTATATATTTATTAATATTAAAACAACTATTACAGCTGTTGCTCAAGGTTTGGGTTCAATATTTATTTATTTAGCAAACTACCAATTTTATTGAAAAAGAATATCCAAAAAAGAGTCAAAGTGACAATAAAAAGATATATATATAGTAACAAATGTATTTTAGGTTCGCAATCAAAGAATCTGACCCTACTTAATCAGTTTTTATCCACTAAACCATTAAGCATCAAATCATGAAAAATAGATAATATTGTGTTTCTGGAGCAGCGAGCTAGAAAGAAATCTTACATATGCATATTACGATGAACAATGGAGACTAATAATGCTCAAATTGGAGCTACATTTACAGTGCTTTTTAAAATATAGTAGTCAACATTTGAAGTGGATCATCACCTTTCATCAAAGATACCCTAAAATTATTGAACAACTCGTTCTTGTCTGAGGACAAACGTTTAATTCACTTCAAATGTTGAATATTCAAACAGGAAACACTTCTTTTGCACTTCATATACAGCGCTCAGCATATACAAGTACACCCCTCACATACATAAAAATATTCATTTTCAAAATGGGTGTACTCATTTATGCTGAGCACTGTGTGTATATATATAAATAAAACGTCATATCTTTTGTTAGGGTATATTTGGCAGGTACACATGCCTTAAAGAGTGCAAGCGTATACTTCAGAGGTGTACTAAAGGGTTAATTGTGGCTGTTTTTCCAGCTCAGCGTTTACCTGCTCTTTGAGTTTGAGGATGAATTTTCCAGCCCCCTTCCAGCGGCTCTGAGCCTGAAACACACACTCGTGGTCCTGCAGCACACGCTGGCACGCTTTGGCAGAGGACACCTTCTTTCCAGCCGCGTCTTTAGAAAGCTCCTCCATCAGGACGTAGTCACATGGGTTGGGGTTGCTCAGGATACTCAGAGAATACTTGGCTTTGCTCAGAGTCTACAAAACAGCCCAGCAGCTCAGATACGGATACCTTTTTACATTACTGCCACAGAGATCAAAGTGTGAAGGGGAGA
>CAIGQW010050877.1:0-10103 GCA_903798125.1 Danio choprae
AATAGTTTATAAAACAAAATATATGGAGACAATTGACACATAACCCCCAAATACCAGAATAAAGTCTTTGTGAATAAAGTGTTAGTGATTGTCCAGCTCTCTCTCTCTCACCTCTCTGTGTGCCAAGTAGAGATGCTGTGACTCGCTCCCACAAGGCCTCTCATTAGAAACAGAGCTGTCTGGCAAGCTGGACCATAAACTTTAGAGAGGTCACCCCCCATCCTGTTCTTCTGCACTGTAAACAAGCAGAAAGGTTAGTACTGTATCCATCTGACAGTGTCTTATCTCATTAGAAACAAAGGACACAGCGCTAAGTGCTCTGACAACAGCAGTCATAAAGCAGAGCTCTCCTGAAAACTCCCCCCCAGATAGTCTTCACCGCATGACTTTGGGTTGGGGGTGTTTACTACATGTGTTGCTTGTTTGTATGTGTGTGGGCTCATGTTTGTGTGTGTCTGGTCATACAGTTTGTTTTGCTAACAACCTGATGCAATATGGTCATGTAATAATGCATCACTTTGACTGGCATCATACCTGCTAATACCAACAACCGCATGAAAACACACTTTACTTGCATATTTGCATTTTTTACTCATTTCTGAAATAAATTGCTTGTTTTGAGTCAGAATGCATTATTCTAATTAAAAGTTATAAATATCTAGGTTTCCACAAAAAAAGCCACTTTTTTAAAAGACTTTTAACAATAAGAATTCCCTGGCACTTAAAACTGGGGTAGTGGCTACTGAAAATTCAGCTTTATTAATGCAGAAGTAAATTACATTAAAAAAAATATTTAAATGGAAAATAGTCTGATAAAAAAGAATGTGCATAAGTTATTCTTTCATAAATAAATGAGTAGATACATACAGTATTTAGATACATACTGCACACACACACACACACACACACACACATATACCTGAATATACACACAAGCCATCGTTTTAATCATTGTTTTACCTTTATGCATTGTTGTTGCTGTTGTTGTTGTTGTTGTTGTTGTTGTTGTTGTTGTTTCAAACTCACAGTTGTTTTATCTCAATTTCATTATATATTTTTTCTCTTTTGTCATTGAATAGTTGCAATGATTAGTTGCAATGCAGTCACATTTCTATGCCAATGTCCCACCGTCTCTAACGGTGTAGTTAATCCTTTTTTCACATATTTTTTTTCCATACTGTCTTGTACTGATTCACTTAGCCGAGCAGAGACATGCGCACACATCGTTGTACGTGTCACTTCTTTTGTAAAGACTGCTCCTTTAAAGAATGTGGCTATGCTAAGTTTCTCTTAGGTATAGATTCATTAGTTTTTGGCCTCCTGCTGCCTGTCTTCTGGTTTGCTGACTGCTAGTGGAAAAAGCCATTTAGCCCACTGAATGTCAAGGTTAGTGCGCGTTGTCCTTGTCATCAGTCTCAGCGGCAGAAGGTCAGGGATAAGCTTTCCTCAAATGGGCAGCGTCAAACAAAAGGGAGGCTGACTTAACTGGCCCAGAGAAAGAAGACCTTCTCTTTCAGTCGATAAACAATCCACTGGGCAAAAGCTCTCAGCAGCGTTAACCCCTGCACCGCTGGCCTTATAGTGACAGTCTCTATGTGTGTGTGTGTGTGTGTGTGTGTGTATGTGTGTATCTGTGTGTTGGAATGAAGGCCACAGTAGTTGAAAAGCTTGCTAAGATGGCTAATGTTTCTCGTCAGCGCACTAGAGAGCAGACTTGATCAATTTGCCGTTAATGTATTCATCAGGCAAATGAAATAATCATCTCTGTTGAGGGGTGGAGAGGGAGGGTGGATTGTTAAAATCAAATTCTGTTACAGAAAACAGCAGGGCGAAAAGCCGTGAATATATTTCCCTCTATCAGTTCGATCAGGTAGAGAGACATGTGTCCGCCACACCTCTATCTAAACAGACATGGAAATGTCATCTCCCGTGTGGTCCCGGCTAGCTCAGATCTCACTCAGCCAAAGGCGGCTCTGCAGGGAGACATAACATATCATCTTAACTGTCTCACAACAGCCAAAATGGCCAAAACCCATAAAAGGAGCTTCGGGCTGTCAAACAAGGTACATCACATGCTCTACTGGACCCTCGAACAACATCTAGTCAAAGCTTTCTTTGTGTCAGCATAACATAACATATGTTATGTCCTGCTACAGTGTGACTCAAAGGTCGCTTTTTTGCCCATGCAGGAAACGCTTGCAATAATAAAACATATACCTTAAATTTACTACAATACTTTTTTTTTTTTGTTCATTTTCAAACTGTTACAGAATTACAGATACATGTGCCAGATCACCGTTTGATGTCATGTCAAGCAAATGTATTTCTTTATTGTTTTGTATAATACAGATCTGGGCAGCACGGTGGCGCAGTGAGTAGAACAATCGCCTCACAGCAAGAAGGTCGCTGGTTCGAGCCTCGGCTGGGTCAGTTGGCATTTCTATGTGGAGTTTGCATGTTCTCCCAGTGTTTGCGTGGGTTTCCTCCGGGTGCTCCGGTTTCCCCCACATGTCCAAAGACATGCGGTATCGGTGAATTGGGTAGGCTAAATTGTCCATAGTGTATGTGTGTGAATGAGTGTGTGTGGATGTTTCCCAGAGATGGGTTGCAGCAGGAAGGGCTTCCGCTGCGTAAAACATATGCTGGATAAGTTGGTGGTTCATTCTGCTGTGGCGACCCCAGATTAATAAAGGGACTAAGCCGAAATGAAAATGAATGAATGAATGAATGAATAATACAGATCTGTCAAAATAGCTTTACATAAATGAGCATACATAAATAGAAATGTCATGTACAAAGATTCGTTTGAGCTAGAGATTCAGTTACGTTCAGTACAAAAGCTAAAGGATGATTCAAATCTAGGGCAGATCTACAGACCATAGCTAAGCAAGCTGATGGTGACACCGGCAAGGAACCCAAACTCCATCAGTTGGAAACCAAGAAAAAAAATCATAGTTCACATAAAATTGGTAGAAATCAGGCTCTGCTGGGGAACCTGTTCTCCTCTGGTCAAGTGAATGAAGAAGCCGCTATTAATAAACAACTGTGCAATCTTTGGCCTTTAATGTGATATGCGGCTTTCTTGGTTGAGGTGCATATGCCAGTGGCACAGGATGGAATTGTTTTAAGCTGGCTATATGTATCTGTGTAATGAAGTACAGTTAGCAAGAGTTGAGCAAGTAAGCCTCACTCCTCTGGCAGAAAGAGGTATATATATATTCAGTTATATAACTCAGTTCACTTATATCTTCTGTCTTGCATCAGGTCATCAGGGTCCAAGTTTACTAACAGTTTGGCTTGTGATAAACATGTACTTGCATCTAAAATATTGTAATTTGTGTTCTGAAGATCAGGGGATTGAGGGGATTGAAACAACATGAGGGTGAGTAATATACTGTATAATACATATTTTTCTATATATTTTTGGGTGAACTAACTTTTTAATTATTTGCCAGATTGTAAGTGCTGTGACTGATGCTAGAGTCTGTTATGTTTACCATCTTGTTAGTGTCCATGCTGGAAACTACTGATGTCTCCTACATTGAACTATACAACTGATACTGGACTCAAGCATCAAAAAGATTGGGATTCACAACAAACATATTTAAGGGTGTGTTCACACTCGGATGGTTTGATTCAGTTACATGAACTCTTTTGCAAATAGTTCCATTTTTGCATTTGATTTGAATAAGTGTGACCACTGCAACCTAAACTCTTTTTTTGCGCACAAAAATAAAAGACTGGACGAACCACCAACCAATCAGAGGAATCGCCAACCAATGTAGAAAATCACCAGATTACATTTCCCCACTTGTCACACATTCCACGGTCACTTAAACATGAAAAAGAAAATTAAAGAACAGCAACAGAGAAAGATTGCCAACATAGTGTACTTTATGCTGTCAAAGGTCAATGTAGGAGTGATACCTATTGACCTTATTCTTTACATATGAGCGGGCACGGCCATTGGAATCTTTTTGACACAAGACTTCTGGTTTCATTCACTTCCATTGATATTTAAATGTTAAAAACAGCTTGTTATGCTGCTTAATGTTGCAAACTAATATTTTCTTATTATATTATTCAACTTTTATGTATATTTATGAACACACTTGATTGTAGAGCATGTAGCTTGACGGTTTTCTGCCGTTTATCATTCCTTGTCATTTCTTCCATAGACAAATGAATCTGTCTAAAAAATAATCTCAAAAGGTCTTAAAAAATTGTAAAAAACGAGCGCACTTACACATTGCAGAATAAAGTCACACAGAGTATGCAAGTTATGTAGGGTTCCTGAACCACCATGGTTGTGACCTTATCCTTATTGCTTGTGTTTTATCATTTTAATTCGGCTGTTAAAAATTCTTAAAAAGAAAATATGTGAATGCTAAGCGAACCAGAAGTCATTTTATTTATTCAGTTTAAACCAAAAGATCCAAGAGATCTACAGTATGGGAGCTGTTGACCTTTATGACACTCAGACTGAGCAATGGCATTTGATGTCACTTAAAGAAAAAACTGTTTTCAGGAACATCAAACACTGAAAAGACTTCTGCTGCTGCTTTTAATCTTGAGAGTAATTAAGTAGCGAATCAGCCCACAGTCATACTCATGCCATAGACTGTCGTGTCTGGGCATAAAACTATTTAATGTGGTTTATTAATTTATTTATTTCACCTTGACAAGGAGGTAAATCAAGCAGCTGGCAATGCAGCATTTACTTGTATGTGGACCAAAGTCTAAATGAACTGGTATAATCAATGTTTTTTGGGGTTTTGACAGCTCTTGACTGCCATTCACTTTTTCTGTAAGGCGAAAGGCACACGGCCTGTAAATGATAACAAGATTTTAGTTGCTGTGCAAACTACTCGTTTAAATTTTGCACAATTTAGACACAGCAGTAATGCGACGATGAGCAGTTTAATAATGCATCATCAGATTTCGTCCTGTTGTAGTCTCAGCGGTGTAGCTTGTCATTGTGCCCTTGGGAGGTCTTTGAACACACAGGCCGTGATAATCTCTGCTATCTCCGTAGCTTATTCTCCAGATCTCTCTAATGGCGCGACAGTGTCCACAGTGGCTGCAGTCATCTTAAACGGATGAAGGTAATTCCAGCGGCGGTCACGTAGTAGTGTATTCCCAGTGTCACCTTGTCATTTGGAGCCTGTTTGTGCAGTACTTCGGGTAAAACCGAGGGACGTGTGTGCGGTTCTCCGTGAAAGATCTCCTTTGCCCCCCTCCTCCATCTCCATCGCAAAGGTCTAAGCAAACATAACTTGGCCCTCCTTCATTAACCTTCTCCTGATCTTTCTCCATCCGCACATCTCTCTCACTTTTTGCCATTCTTCCATCTCTTTAGCCTCTTACAAGGTTAATGTTTGCGCAGATGAACTTAATTAAGGATTTTTCAAATGACTTTGGCAGTTTGTGTGTTTTAGATCTTTATGAGCAAGACAGGATTATTATGCTTGAGGATCAGGCCTAATGTAAAGAAGTGGAGCTGAACTTCTTGTCTAAAGCAGGGTGATGACATTCGTAAGAGTGTTCTCTGTCATCTCAGTGGAATAGATCATTAGCGAGTATAATAGTTTGGTAAACCATATTCCAATGCAAATGTTTCCATAGTAAATCCCCACAGGTAAATTAAAGCAGTTATTAATAAAGGACAATACATATTAAAGTTTCATTTCACCTACAGTATCAGGACTGTCTAAATGACAGATGAAAACTATTTTTTGTAACACTTTAGTATAGGGACCAATTCTTACTCTGACGTATTACCTGCATATTAGTAATATATTGGCTGTGTATAAGTACTTAAAAAGTAAATATTCTCCATGATCTTATTCTACATCCCTAATCCTACCCAATACCTAAATCCAACTACTACCTTTATAACTCTTAATAAGCAGCAAATTAGGAGTTTATAGAGCTAAGAATTAATGGTTTGTTAATAGCGAGATTTGTACCTTAATTTAAAGTGTGACCTTATTTTCTATGTCTCTGTTTTTTTTTTTTTTTTTTTTTTTTTTTTTTTTTTTTTTTTTTTTTTTTATGGAATTGTAGTAGAAGTCACTAATGCATGTTATAATGAAGGGTGGAAAATGTTATTATATTTCATTTAAGTATACAGTGCAAACTAAGAAAATTATTTAATATGCAAACTTTCATTCATTCATTCATTTTCATTTCAGCTTAGTCCCTTTATTAATCTGGGGTCGCCACAGCGGAATGAACCGCCAACTTATCCAGCATATGTTTTACGCAGCGGATGCCCTTCCAGCTGCAACCCATCTCTGGGAAACATCCATTCACACTCATTCACACTCATACACTACGGACAATTTAGCTTACCCAATTCCCCTATACCGCATGTCTTTGGACTTGTGGGGGAAACCGGAGCACCCGGAGGAAACCCACGCCAACACGGGGAGAACATGCAAACTCCACACAGAAACGCCAACTGACCCAGCCGAGGCTCGAACCAGCAACCTTCTTGCTGTGAGGCGAACGTGCTATCCACTGCGCCACCGTGAGGCCCTATGCAAACTTTTGTTTATTTATTTTGTTTTTATTATTATTATTATTATTATTATTATTATTTGATGAAAAACCCTTCAGTGCTTATACCATTTAAAAACAAATTACACACTAATTTAGTTTACACACAGTAATTTACAGTGGACGTCCATTTGTTCTGTGTAGCGATTGAGAAGGAATGATCACACTGGTTGTTTTCGTAATGTCCTCACAGGGTCTATGACCACACATGACCTCTCTGTGATGCCCAGTTGTTTCTGTATTGGAGAAATGAACAGATAAATAACCCTGACCTTAATGATGACAAGGTTAGGCTGGGGTTGAATCATGTGAAAGGCCTCAGCACCAGTCACAAGGCAGATCAGAAAGCCACAGCCTCGCCTCAGGGCGACCTCTGCCTCTCTGAGCTTCTTTTCAAAATGAGAACATCTCACTGCTATTTTCTCTTTTCCTGTCATGCCTTTCAGCTGACCTTTGACCTACTTCATAGAGCGCTTTATGGTGACAGGAGAGGCACTTGTGTAACCAGGCTTCCCTGTCACCCGGTGTTGCCATACATAGTCCTTTTTATCACTATTTTGTGTACATTTGAAGGCAACACCGAATTAGATCATCTCGCTGTATTATGTGAATTTTTTAAGCATCTGTGATCCATCCGTGAAAAATTCCTGTTAGAGTTATGTGGGCTATGATCATTTCATGCTGAGGTCCCTCGGTGTAAAGTAGCTGCTTCTGGTGAATGCCTGAGCCACTGACCGTCTCTAATGGTTTGTTTGTGTTTATTGTTGTGGAAGTGAGAGGAGCCACTGGGTGATACATGCTGGAGGAGGTTAAATGTTCAGCCAATGGAACTGTGCTTTAATTAGTGCACCCTGGTGCCACATCACACTGTGACTTGCTTTTCTCTCACACGTGACTGACCAGAGACTTTATCATCTCACCTTACTGGCCTTCTTATATTGTACTCTCTGTCCTCATTCACTAAGTTCTCTTTTGTTGAATGTTTGTATGGTCTTTATTTTACTATTGTTTAAAATATGTTTGCTTTTCTCTTCTTCCAGTGGCAACAGAAAGCAGGATTTTAATAAGAAATTGATGCCTAGAAAACGTGAAAGTGAGTAATTTGAGGGCTTCTTGCAAAACTCTATAAAGAGTGATACAAATCTACACCATTGGACTGAAACCTAGTATATCCAGGCCTGCTATTTTTTAATGAAATTAGAAAAAAAAAACGAAATTTAAAGTTGGTGGTGTAGCTTTTACATATGATAAAAATCTAACCCAACACCAAAATATCTTGTTAAAAATTATGAAATGGTATGCAAAAGATATTTAACAAGTATCAGCTTTTACAAGATGGCAAATGATAGATTCCGATTGCCCCTCATATTCATACAGCATTAGCATTTACAGACAATACATTTCTTAAGTAAATTATATACTTATTCAGACATCCATTTCTTTATTTACTATATTGCATTATCAACAAGCAGATACTGTCCAAGCAGTTTGAAGTAATACATTAAAAATGGGGCACAGCAGAGTTCTTTGTATACAGTTGGATTAGAAAAAGTTAAATGTTATTAAAGTTGATTGAATGAAGTTCAAATTCACAATGCTAACACACATTGTTAGTCTTAAGGTGAAACATTTAATATTTAATATTCGTTGATGATGCCAGCTTGACAGCTTGACACCCCCCCCCCCACCACCACCCCTACTCAATATTCAGTTTCAGTTGAAAATACAACATCATACTGAAATAAAAGTCTGCAACAACTTCCAATTCACATGGAATTCAAGTTGAATGAAGTCAAATTAAATCATTCATGTTGAATGTTTAGTGTTTCATTTGGAACTGTGGAATTAATGTGGGAATAACTGTGGGAATAATCCCACAAAATGTCACAGGGCTGGCTAAACCATTCAAATAAAGAATTCACTCTGATAAAACAGCTATAAACGCTATAAACTAAATAAAAACGTACTTAACCATCCAAAATATCTTCTTCTTTTTTTAACTATTATTAATCACTCTCTGTGAGCAAAAGAGATTTCTATAAAAAACTTCAATGATCATCAAACCTCAGGATTTACTGCATTTATAAAATCAAATAGTGCTGTTAAACACATAGTCTTGCCACAGTCAGTTTCGACAAAACTCTTATACAAAGTTTTTCTCTTTGACATGCCAGGCCTGGTTATATGCCAGGACATTGCATCAGAACAAACAGATATGAGAATGTTGTACAGTATATAGAGATTGAGCGATGCCTCTCTAATGCATCTACAGGAAAGAAGAGTATAGTAACATAAAGTGGGAGGCAATATTTTAGGGATCTGTGTGCAAAGGAAGTGATGGAAGACAGCAGAATCCTCTCATTTTAAAAAGGTGCAGAGACAATTCAGTGATTTTAACCCTCCACATATTCAAACGCCCTTAACAGCATCCTCTCAGCTCCTTCATCCCAGCTGCATATGCTCTTTTTCCACTACGTTATAAATTCCAGCAGAAAAGGCCACTTATTCTGTCATAAATCTCCTCTCGCCACTTTCAAATTACAAAGATGCATTTGCAAAACGACTATGCGAAGTGAAGAAAAAAAACCTCCCCTACCTTTTATGAGTCAGCATGGCACGTACGATGGGTGGTCTGTATCTGCGTATACCCTTTTTTTGCAGGCAGGGTGACGGTGCACCCGCAACAATAGCCCTGACAGCTTCCGCACCCTGATCTCATCTGTTCCAGCCTGTGCACACTACAGAAACTATTTAACTTTCATTAAACTGTGTTTGATATCACCTTGCAAGCAGCACAAATGCTCGCCAGTTCCCCTGCTTTCAATTGAGCTTTTTTTTCTTTCCCAGACTGTGGCTTTCTTATAGTCCTTGTCTTGCATTATCCATCTCATTCCTTCATTCGCACTCTTTTGCTCAACTGCTCATCTAAACCCCCTCTTCCCTCTGTCAGGACTGTTCTGACTGACTAAATGGCAGACCTTTGAAGCTGTGGTTAGATTTCTTCTTGCCTTTGTACTTGTTTCATAGTGTTAAAACAGTGATTCATGTACAGCTCGCACAGCCTCCATTAATTTCATGTAATGTAGCTTTTATCTCGCTAGCTGGGACAACTATCTCCAGCACTGTCTCGCGGGTCAGCATCTTGCTCACTATTGCTTTCTCTATTTTTTGTTTCTTTTTTCCTCTTATAATTTTCTCTTAGGTTCTGGGTTGGCCTGTGGGTTTGTAGGGCAGCTTGCCAGATAAAAAAAAAATTGCCATAATATAATAACACCCGGTGACATGGTGGCTCAGTGGTTAGCACTGTCACCTCACAGCAAGAAGATCACTGGTTCGAGCCCTGGCTGGATCAGTTGGCGTTTCTGTGTGGAGTTTGCATGTTCTCCCTGTGTTCACATGGGTTTCCTCTGGGTGCTCCGGTTTCCCCCACAGTCCAAAGACATGCGGTACAGGTGAATTGAATGAACTAAATTGGCCGTATTGTATGCGTATGAATGCAAGTGTGTGTGTGTGTGTGTGTGTGTGTGTGTGTGTGTGTGTGT
>CAIGQW010050878.1:0-11827 GCA_903798125.1 Danio choprae
TGACAAAACAGACACTCCAGATGGCGCACAAACCTGCAACCGTGACAGTAGGTAGTCAATAAAATGTTAACATTTATACGATATAGGGAGCCAATGCAATGATGAAAGAACTGGAGTAATATGATCATATCTCTGTGTTCTAGAAAGCACTCGAGCAGCTGCATTATGAACCAGCGGATGTTTGTTAATTAGGCTAACAGGGCAAACGCCTAGTAACGCATTACAGTAGTCTAACCGAGAGGTCATGAAAGCATGAATAAGCTTCTCCGCATCAGACATTGAGAGCATATGTCGAAGTTTGGCAACATTTTCAAGATGAAAAAATGCAGTTTAACAGATGCTTGAAATCTGTCCGTCAAAACGACAGGTCACTATCAATAACCACCCCCAAATGACTGACTGAAGATGAGGACTGAACTGAGAATGCATCAAGGGTTAGACAGTGTTTTTGCGTGTGAGGTTTTTGGGTCCGATAAGCAAGACCTCCGGTTTATTTGAATTTAGTAATAAGAAGTTATTAGTCATCCAATGTTTAATATCAGCTATACAATCTGTTAATTTCATAAATTCATACAAATTATCAGGTTGAGAGGAGATATGAAGTTGTGTATCATCAGCATAACAGTGGAAGCTAACTCCATGTTTTTGAATGATATTCAATTCAATTCAGGTTTATTTATATAGCGCTTTTTACAATGTAGATTGTGTCAAAGCAGCTTAACATGTTCTAGTAAAGTCCAGATTTTAGTTCAGTTCAGTTCAGTTCGGTTCAGTTCAGTGTGGTTTAAGTTTCACTGCTGGAAGTTCAAACACTGAAGAGCAAATCCACCGAAGCGCAGCTCCACAAGTCCTGATCCGAGCAGGCCAGTGGCAACAGTGGCGAGGAAAAAACTTCACCAATTGACGAAGTGAAGGGAAAAAAAACCCTCGAGAGAAACCAGGCTCTGTTGGGCACGATCATTATTCTTCTGGCCAAACGTCCTGTGTGGAGCTGCAGTCTAGGCGCCGGAGCTGGACGCCGGAAGCTGGATGTCCATCGTGGAGAAGCTGCAGGTGTGGTAGAACTTAGCGATATTTCTCAGATGACGGTTTATGTGACATGTGAGATATGATTTTCAAAAGTTAAATTGCTGTCTAATATAACGCCCATATCTTTTACACTAGATCTAATGCTAACTTTGTATCCCTCTTATTGCAGGTCGAGTTGTGAGATCTGCTGTGTACAGGATTTAGGCCCAATAAGTAATAATTCTGTTTTGTCTGAATTTAAGAGAAGAAAACTGCCTAGCAGTAGCATATGTAGTGTGAAAAGTAAAGCTGACAGATAATAGATCTTACTCAGGGCCATCTAAACTAGTTGTTGCTTTTTTTAGACCTCAATGTATGTGTTGAAGCATCTTGAGTTCCTCCTTTTGATCAGGCTGTGATTAATCAGGAAGTTTATCTAAGAGTTGAATTACTGGTTTGGAGAGTCACTTCCACTGCACAGCTGAGGAGGAGAATCAACCTAAAATGTCACCAAAATGACTCTTCCCGTCTCATTACGGATATTTTGAGGACTTATTTCACAAATACTACCAGACAAAGACTAATCAAACCACAAAAAAAGTTAATTCAACACAGGGCGACAATGTGGCACAGCGGTTAGCACTGTCGCCTCACAGCAAGAAGGTCGCTGGTTTGAGTCTCGGCTGGGTCAGTTGGCATTTCTCTGTGGACTTGCATGTTCTCCCCGTGTTGGCGTGGGTTTCCTCCGGGTGCTCCTGTTTCCCCCACAGTCCAAACACATGCGCTATAGGTGAATTGGATTAACTAAATTGGTCGTAGTATATGTGTGTGAATGAGTGTGTATGGGTGTTTCCTAGTACTGGGTTGCGGCTGGAAGGGCATCAGCTGTGTAAAACATATGCTGTAATAGATGGCGGTTCATTTCACTGTGGCGACCCCTGACGAATAAAGGAACTAAGCTGAAGGAAAATGAATGAATGAATATTAGTGACATAATTTGAGAAGTTGAAGACCTTTGAGAAATATGATCGAGTTTAAACTAAAAGTAAAATAAATTGAAATAGAAAAAACTAATTAAAACAAAAAAATTAAGTTATAAAGTACAAACTAAATCAAAACAGTTAAGTGTTTATAAATGAATAAACCTAATTGGTAACACTTTACAATAAGGTTGTATTGGTTAATGTCATCTAATGTATTAACTAACATGAACAATACATTTATTACAGTCATATATATTCATCTTTCTTAACGTTAAAGGAAATAAAGTTGTTCATATTTAGTTCTAATTACCTAATGTTAAGGGACGGCACGGTGGCACAGTGGTTAGCACCATTGCCTCACAGTAAGAAGGTCGCTGGTTTGAGTCCCGGCTTGGTGAGTTGCCATTTCTGTGTGGAGTTTGCATGTTCTCCCCATGTTGGCGTGGGTTTCCTCCGGGTGCTCCGGTTCCCCCACGATCCAAACACATGCGCTATAGGTGAATTGAAGAAACTAAATTCACCGTAGTGTATGAGTGTGAATGTAAGAGTGTATGGGTGTTTCCCAGTACTGGGTTGCACCGGGAAGTGCATCCGCTGTGTAAAACATATGGATAAATTGGCGGTTCATTCTTCTGTGGAGACCCCTGATGAATAAAGGGACTTAGGGAATTTAATAATGCATTAGTAAATGCTCAACTATTAATAAATGATGTACTAGTATTGTTCATTATTAGTTCAGGTTAGTGAAGATTAACCAACGTTAACTAATGAAACTTTATTGTAAAGCGGGACCAATTCATTCAATGACAACTGTAATGTATTGTGCATTTATAATATACATTATTTATGTATATAACTGAAATAATACAAAGCAAGAGTTGCTGAAGATGACATTTCAGTTTTGAGTTGGATCGTTGAAGTGATTGTCAAAAAGGAGTACAAATAAGAGAGCAAGTATGACCTGGTGCTATTTACATACAGCATACAGTTCAATTTTAGTTCCTGTAGGTGGCTTATTTTCAAATGGATTTGGACATGCCAAGTGCTTTGTGTTTCAAGTGCTTATCGTTTCATCCGAGGCTTGCGCAAAAAAAGACCAGAGAAACAGCATTTTCCCCAATCAGCAAGGCAGAAAATACCGGTCTACGCGCGTAATGCTTAGGTTTACTAGATGGTGGCCCTGTAAAGCAGCTCGGAGACACACATCCCTTCAAACCGAGCCGTCGCCTTCATAAAGTCAACCACAGAACTGATCCGAGATCTGTTTTAAAGTGCAAAAGTACAGTTCACCTTCCTCCTGTCTGGAGCCGAGCCAATAGTAATGAGGCAGAGCACAGGGGTGTGGAGTGATAAAACAGGCAAAACAGCTATATCTCTGACAGATACAGCACACCTGACCGAATCAAATACACAATATCAGATAAAGAAAGTCGATTCATAAATAAGGATTTATTTTTATTACTTTCAAAACGATACAACACTACACTAAGAACTATTCAGTTTGGGTAAGAGGACAACGTTAAATACTTTAACACATCACAAACATACTGTCTTCTCAGTGCACTTTGCTTCACACACACACACACACACACACACACACACACACACACACACACACACACACACACACAACCACACACAACACAGCAGAGATGCCTATTTCTTGAACTTGCCTTCATTTTGTTTCTAAGGTAAGACTGTGAAAGGAAAAATAACACATGTAAACATTTCCTGATACACAAGCTGGTAAAATAAAAAAAAAAGTGTCATCAAATGGATCCCTTTGCGAGGTGGAAACTTGTAATTGACCTCCAAACATCATGTTTTATAGCCTTTCTTTCTTCGTTTTTTTAACTGCATGGCACTTGCTACATTTACTGAGTTATCAGGATGTTCTGGAAACAATATAGAATAATAAAACATCTCATTCAGCAGCTGCCAGCAGCCAAAGTCTCTGGTGCCCACACCCACTGTAATCACGTTGAACAGGAATGCATGTACAGTAACAGGAAGATCAGTATGTGTATGTGTGTGTGTGTGTGTGTGTGTGTGTGTGTGTGTGTGTGTGTGTGTGAGAGAGAGAGAGCTCGGCCAAATGCATTACGCATGGACTTTAACTCCACGCAGCTCTTAAAAATCGGTTGAAGATGCATTTTCATTGAGGAAGCGTTAATGACTGACCATTTCGAATGGGCAAAACATGGAGAACTATAGATCTGGGGCACTTTTGTTTTCCTCGTCCGGACTCGTGCGTGTCAAAGGAGGTTGTATTTGTTGAGTTTTTGTAATCCGTAGTTGGGTATTTAAGAAATAGAACTATAATAGGAGGTAGTACTGGAGAAACTCCTAATCCAGACTCACAGCTTCACGTGGAGACAGCGCTTTAAGATAAAGAGGACAGAGACACATTCACAGAAACGCATTCACAGGTTTTCAAAGTATTGCTTTGTGCAACAAAAGACACACGACACCTCGGTGAGAAGCCAGGAATCGGAAATACTCCGTTCATTCAGAGGGCAACATTTCAGCTGCCGTTTTAAGCAGCTTATGAAAGCTTAAAAAGCAGTGCCAAAACTGGGCAAATGTAACACATTCAGCTCTCGAACCATTCGCGCACAACTCAGAACAGAAACGAAATACTTAGCCTGTTCCTATGTAACACACGCACACACACGGCTGTACAGACAGGTCACATTAAACAAAAAAAAAGCACACAAAAGAGTGTCCAGACGAAAGCGGAGAGCATTAGTCCAACAGAAGAACTGCACAAGAGTGTGCATGTGTCAGATTTCTTGCGTGCATAACAGTGTGCAATGCAGTAAGATGGAATAACCTTCACTTAAAAAAGCCGAGCGGAATAAAGCAGGCCATTATTATACTTCATATATGGTAGACGACACAAACGTACAGAAGCATTACTGACCCTATGTCCCTATGATCAGAGGAACGTGCTCAATGTTCAGAGACATCTACACAATCTTCAATGCGATATAAAAAAATAAAGAAAAAAAATGTACAACACTGAAGTATGGCGGTACCAGACCAGCTGATACCAAACAACTGCACCATGTTATCAACACTTAACCATTTCACATAGCAATGAAATTAAAAACATAGTTTGAGCTTGCTCAAAGAGAACTGTTGAGAGCAACAACAAAACAAAACAAAACGAGAAATCCCAGTAACTGCAATTTAATTGTAACCTGCTCAAATTTACGAGCAAAACTGCAACAAAGCAGCGAAGAAGTCTTTGGGGGGGGACCATCGAGCACTTGGTTAGTTCATACCAAGTCTATTTGGTGCGTCGTTTTTCGTTTGCTTTGACAGTCCCAGTCTGAACTCGAATCGGAAGCGTTCGTGCTTCGACTCGCTGTGCTGTCCGTTAAATACTTCTCATGTTTGTCCAGGTACAACGGCCGCTGTGGCAAAAGAAAGTAGTGTGTGTTGCTGGCCTTCATGCCGTTCTCCATGACAGGAAGAATGCATGGTGAGCCTTCGCTATTTTGTCGTTGCAAACCACGACTGACGTATTTAGGGTCTGGAGCAAAGCTCTGCGTAGGGGGCATGATCCCGTTATAGTATATGGGGAGGCTCTTTGGGCTGGGTGTGCGTGGACACGCAGATAAAGGTTCTCTAGGGGGAACTTTTGGAGGTCGGTCATCGTCGCTGTTGGCTCCTGACGAGACTTCGGCTGACCAGCGGCGGTTGTCTCCGGTTTTGATTGGTCGTGGGGGAATTGGGACTCTTGGCGGAACCTCTGGTTTATCCAGGTTGTGTGTGTACCTGTGGTGACTGGAGTATCTGAAGGAAGCGGTTTTGTTAAAGCAGCCTGCAGGCCCAGAATGGGACCGTCGCAGCTTTCTTTGCGTGCGTTCCTGCTGTCGTATACAGTTCTGTTGCTGATCACGAAGTTCTTGTTCTCTCTGCTGGTTTTCCCGCTCCTGCCTCACCTTCTGTTGTTGTTGCTGTTTCTGCTGGGACGTGGGACCTTCAAAGTAGGCATAGTTAATTTGTCCACAGCCCCTGAAACTCCTCCTACTGGGCATCCCATAGCGGAACGGAGAGTTTTTGGAGCAAGATTCGGAAACTAGGCAGTGATTTTCATCTCCATTAAACTCTACTTCACTGTCCATAGCCTGATCCGGGGAAAGCTCCGCTGAGCCGGGAATTGGGGGAAGGGGTTTGGTGGCTCGGCTGGGCGTCTGTGGAGGGCTGATGCGGTCAGATACTGTTAAACGTTCAAAGCAGGGAACCACTTGGTCGTCTTTGACAGGATTTGACGTATAGGGGTCCGTGTGTAAGGTGAGCTGGGAAGGCCGAGGTTTTTTAGGGGGCAAGGGCTGGGCTCCTGTGCTGTTTGTTGAATTAATATGGGTCCGCTGTTCTGTTTGATTGAGAAAATTGAGAATGAAGATTAGTTCGTTGCAAATAATTTCACTAGCTTTAGTGTTAAAGATGAGCTGATCATAAGTAGCATAGATGTTACACTTCTGTCCATCAGTTCCTAACAATAATTACATTAAACACTCATTTGGTTCACGTTCATCTAAAAAGTACTGCATTCACAGATTCTACTGATTAGTGCATTCCCTCAGAATAAAAACCCATAATCTTTGTATTCATAGCCCCATGCTCTACCACTGATGCTCCGTAATTCAGAATGGTGCACCAAAACACAAAACTATTAACACAATTCACTCCCTCAATTTGCAGCCAACTCATATGCAGCTTATTTTTAGGATCATTTTGAAGGGCCTTCATGCAGCTCAATCCATACACAATGTTCATAATGACTACTTCTGTAAATCTCCAAAAAGGCACCACTAAACTAATTTGACTAAATTAGTCTTCAGAAGCCATACAATAATAAAGTGATCAATAGTCTAAAGTCAATTTAAAAATCTTCCCATCCATTGCCTTTAAATCAAACATGGATCATTGGAATATAGTGCATTTTGTATGGTTTTCTGATGCTTTTGTCGTCCTTATAGTCTGACAGACGTTGTAACTCTAAATCATTATTGTATTAAAAAAAGATTCCTTAAACTGTGACACTTTGCTTAAAACTAATTTAGCACATTTAAAACTTGGGGTAACACTTTCATTTAAGTACCAATTCTCACTATTAACTAGTGGCTTGTTACCTGCTTATTATTAAGACACTGAATTTTCTTTTTGTACTAATAAAATGTACATATTCTGCATGATCTTATTCTAAAACCCTAAATCTACCTAACACCTAAACCCAACTACTACCTTAATAACTACTAACAAGCAGCAAATTAGGAGCTTATTAAGGCTAATTTAATAGCTAATGGTTCGTTAATAACGAGAATTGTACCTTAAAAGAAAGTGTGACCAAACTTTTAATAACAATAAGCCTTATTTTACTTACTTTCCGCTCCTGAATATGATGATGGCAGCACCTTTTTCTGAGACTGAATGTTATAATCCGTAGAAGTATCAATGCTTAAGTATAAGCTGTAGATAAAGAACAGAAACACCAATCAGACACATTTGGTTCATATGAAATGTTGCAGAAAGTCCATTTCCTAATCGGTCTTGTAAAAGGAATCCGTTTTTAACTCTGAAAGCATACAGCGTTGCACTCACTTGCATAGATCATTGCATTTCCAAGAGGGCTTAGCTCCGGCCATGCTATGCCAGTGGCTGCCCCGCAGCAAAAGGCTTTGCGTGGGTAAACAGATCTCCTGGGCAGTCAAGCCTGCAGTGGACATGCTCCAGCTGCAGTCGGTTCGCATTCAGGCCAGGAAATGCTCCTCCTCGCCAAGCTGGCAGCTGCTGGCCTGTACCTGAAACACAGCCACGAGAAGACAAGAGCATGAATCTCTGCAATGTTTCTCCAACACAACAATACGATTTTAACGAAGAGCACATTCTCAAGCTTCCTGCTGCTCAGATTTCCTTTCTACTGAGGTCATTTTCTTAGCAAATTTCAGGTCTTATAGTGACATCTTATACTGAGCCCTTAGCAAAAAAAAAAAAATTAAATCCTAAATGTTTCTCCAATACAGCATTAAGCTTGAATGGAGAGTGAAATGACAAACTTTTCTGAGGACTAATGCCCTGGTACTAGCACATTTTTTCTGAAACTCGAGGACACACAATGGTTTCAACTCAAATCTGCCATCAATGGATCTCAATTTGTAAGGAAATGTTAATCCATTTTTGATATAGCGGGGGTATATCGTCTATTCTTTATAGAGGGTTTGTTTAATGAGGTACAAATATAAAAGGTTTCTATGTGGATTAAGTGTTAAACCTTTTTCCTTTTTTGATCCACTGAAGTGGTGAGTCTGTGCACGTTTCCCCCTTTTTCCCTTATTAATATTATACGTTTAAATTAATAAAGTTTGACAATAAATAAATATAACATAAAAAAAGATATGGACATGAAAAACGTCCACAATATTCATTTAATTTTATACGTAAACTGCACGCCAACTTGTTTTCCTCCCCTTTCAGTTATCCTAAGAAACATAGGAGTCTAAAATTTACACTTACACCATGCGCAGATAAGTTCAACGTTTTAATCAATACTTGGTTTCGATGGGAATTGAAGCAATAACTTTGGCGTTGTTAGTGCAAGGCTCTATTAACTTCTCACCAGGCACAGGACATCAACATGACGTCAGAGTGACGTTGTACCCCAACGTCGGGGGACGTTGCATTTTGGGTGGAAATGAAAATTGGGTTGACATCAGAACCCAACGTCAGTGTCCAATGTCGGAAACACGTTGGATTTTGGTCACTTTCCAATGGAACCTAAAAACAACCAAATAGCAACATCTAATGATGTTATAGCTTGAAGTTGTGTGAACGTTACCATTATGAGGTCTATTAGACGTTGGATTTCGGTTGCCATACCTGATGAATAAATGTCAGTATTTGACATCAATATGACGTTGGTTTAAGATGTTGGCTCGACAATTGATTTTGGTCACTTTCCAACATAACCTAAAACCAACCAAATATCAATGTCATTTGGCGTCGTTATCAGACATCAAAATAACGTTGTCCTTAGACGGTGGCTAGTCATTGAATTTTGGTCATCCGACTAAATCTAACCTAATAATAACATCTTATAACATTGTGTGCCTTCTGGGTTGGCTATTAAAATATAACGAAGAGCTCCAAGAAACTAAAACACAACAATTTTATGAAAACAGTGGCCATCATAACCACTATTATAACCATATGAGCATCCAAGCCTAACTGAGACCCTCTGAAGATCACTGCAATCATTTTAGTGTTGTTGTTGAAGAACGAAGAAGACATTTGTGTAGTTGTTTATGGAGCAGTCTGCCCTGGGCTATCAGCACGCCATCCAATGCACCACCTCCTTGCTTCCCTTCGCTGTGCAATGCATTCGGCCATGTGCACGAGACTCGAGCAGCGCTTTTCAGAAAAGAACATTGAGCAACATTCTGCTAAGCTTCACAGCCTGTGGTATGACAAGCGCTCAGTTTGACAGCGCTAAACTATACACTTATGCCCCCAAAGCCCTGAGGATAGAGCCAAACTGAATGCTCTCCAAGATGTCACACACAAAATAATACTACAAAACAATTATTTCTGTCGGATAACAGCGCACAATATGCTACATTAGATGAAATGCAGTATGATGTGGATTAAAAAACATATATATAGTTTTTTTTTTAAGACAAGATGAGCAGTTGTTGAACAGCTTTAGGACAACTTTGATGAAAGGTTTTGATCCACTTCAAACGTTGACTACTGCATTTCATTGTTTGTGTATGCTTTAATGCCATAGCAGCATTGGCTATATTCATAAAAACATTGGTAATAAATATTCAATACAGTTTTTATTCGACCATGCATTATTAAAAAATTAATTAAATAAAATACAGATAACAATAACACAGATTAAAAAGTCATACAAGGTCTTCCCATTTAAATCAATGATCAAATTCTTTCAGAGGACACCTCTGTAAACATCCCGTAAAATAGTTCCTGGGTAAAAAAAAAAAACGATCTCTAAAAATCATTAATATATATATATATATACACATACACACACACAGACATACACACACATACATATATACACATATACATATATATATATACACATATACATACATACATACATACATACATACATACATACATACATATATACACATACATACACATTCTATTAAAATATGCTTACACCAGTCACAAAGCATGTATTTTCCCCTTTCAAAATAAACATGAGTGTGAAATATATCACTGTAATTTTATCTTTCATGAAAACCTGACTTTCTGGGTCCCCGTGCAAGTGCTATACATCTTTACAGAGGAAGTCATCTAATATCGAATTATATATGCAAATGAGTCTCAAATGTCTTACCTTTGAACTCAACTTTGCTTAAAAGGAAAGGGCATCTAGAGTTACAATTTGGTGCAACACCAGAGACGCTCTGAAGAAGTTGCTTTAAGAGCAGAATCCAGTCAAATGCTTTTGGCTTTTTGAGAAACCAGCTTTACACCCCTGAGAACACGAAGAGTGATGGACCTGGAGGCAAGGTTCATCCTGGTTTTAGCTTACAAACACGTATCACACTCACAAGCTATCAAGTCACCAACATTATGACAGTCTTGCAGAGATACAAACATCTCCTGTACCCTATTAAACAGCAATTAGCGCTTTTATGGATGAATTTATTGCAGGGCTGTTTTACAAGCAACACACAATGCGTGAGCATGGTGCAATGCATTTCTGCAGAGCCGAGTGATACGCGACATGTGCATTAAATGGGAACAACCAAAGTTAAAAAGATAGTTCACCCAAAATTAAAAATATATTCATTATTTTTATCCCTCTCAAGTGTTTCCAAACCTTTAGAAGTGCCTTCTGTTGAATACAAAATAACATATTTTGAAGAAAGCTGAAAACCATTGACTTCCATAGTAGAAAAAACTACTATGGTATACAAGGTATCTTTCAAATATCTTCTTTTGTGTTTAAGAAAAGAAAGAAACTCAAAGGTTTGGGTGAGTATATTTAATTTTCTGGGTAAACTATCCCTTTAAAACTACGACTAGTCAAAAAAGCAATGCAGTGCTCTTTCACAAATCAATCTGGGTCAATTGGTTCAACAGGGACATGCATTTCTGTTGACCGTCCCTGATCCAGTTCATAAATGCGAGCAGTTATGCATCCTGAAAGCTTTGGACCTTGGATACGGTCACTATGAGCACACAATGCAACCTGATCTGCGATAAAGAACCCCACGGGACAAGCGCTTCCTCTCACAACAGGTGCAAGACGGACAGACTTCCTACTGTCCAGCACGGACATTTCTCAATGCCTTCAGGAAGACAATGCCAATGAATTGCAAGCACGTTGGGTAAACAAAGCGTGCAAAATCTGTTCAGTGCGGCATGAATCCTGTGAAACATGTTTTGAAAAGCTTATAAATGAATGCTTTCTTTAAGTAAAGCTTGTGGATGGTCATTTAACATCTATGAAATATCAAATGTTCTTTATACTGCACTCAAAAAAATTGCTGGGTTGTCATAATAACCCAATGTTGAGTCAAATATGGACATACCAACCATTGGGTTAATAAAAAAAAAAAAAAAAAAAGTGTAATTTAAATTATTGAAACATATGAACACAGCATTGAGTTTGTCCATGTTTGACACAACATTGGGTTATTATTACACCCCAGCATTTTTAGAGTGTAGTAGAGATAAAGATTAATAAAAAATAAAAAATAAAATAAATAAATATCTGTATATATAGAATAAATAAATATATAGAATAAATAAAATATATATATAATCGGATTGCTTTATGTACCTGA
>CAIGQW010050882.1:1042-31930 GCA_903798125.1 Danio choprae
CTCTCTCTCTCTCTCTCTCTCTCTCTCTCTCTCTCTGCAGGTTTGCATGGGATCGAGATGCTCTTCTGCACAGCGCGCATCATATATGACGCATCTCGTGTCACGTGACCACCCACATACACGAGCGTCTTTAATGTCAGAAATGAGTGTAATAATGTATGAACGTGTGTTTGCTTTGGTTGACTGATCTCCTTCTCGGGTCTCTAATGGTATATGATCCTCCGAAGAAGATGAACAATCTGGCCTGATGCATCATTTGGTCTACTGACTTGATCCTGTAGCGCTGCTTATTATTATTATTATTATTATTATTATTATTATTATTATTATTATTATTATTAACGTACGATTTTAGTCAAGTTAACCCTTGGCCAATTATGATTCAGCTCACAATTTGTGTCTGAATGCTTCCAGTTCCAGAAAATATGCCCTTAACGTTGGATATATACTGCAATATGAAAATACATCTTTATTGTTTTACAAATATATTGTTTAACAGCTCAAGGGATTTTTTCCTATTATGTTCTTGGTCGGGAGAGAGTTTTTCTTTTAGTCAGCCTTGAGTAAATAAAATAAAAATGTAAAAACGTATTATTGACCCCCTTAAAAACACTATTCTGATTGGCTACAGAACAAACCCGTGTCGTCCAATGACTTGCCTAGTTAACCTAAATAACCACTGACAAAAAGTCAAGACGGCAAATATTTTTATATTGCTTCAACTTATTTTAATAGGTTAATCAGGTTTCAACTGTTTTTTAAGTTATACATTCATTATAATCACTTATATTTTATAACATATAATATATAATAACTTATATTTAGGGCCTCACGGTGGCGCAGTGGATAGCAAGATCGCCTCACAGCAAGAAGGTCGCTCGTTTGAGCCTCGGCTGGGTCAGTTGGCGTTTCTGTGTGGAGTTTGCATGTTCTCCCCGTGTTGGCGTGGGTTTCCTCCGGGTGCTCCGGTTTCCCCCACAAGCCCAAAGACATGCGGTATAGGTGAATTGGGTAAGCTAAATTGTCCGTAGTGTATGAGTGTGAATGAGTGTGTGTGGATGTTTCCCAGTGATGGGTTGCAGCTGGAAGGGCATCCCCTGCCTAAAACATGTGCTGGATAAGTTGGCGGTTCATTCCGCTGTGGCGACCCCAGATTAATAAAGAGACTGGATGATGAATATATTATTTCAAACTACTAAAATGTCAATAAAAGTCACTCTGTTAAACTGTAGAGTTGAATTTCCCACATCAAAAGTCGACAGAGCAGAGATCAACATCCCATAATGCAATTCACCACCATAAATAAACCCAAAACACTAGCGAATCACAAAATACAGACTGTTGATTTACAGATATTTTTACAGTGGAGCTCAAAAAGCGGTGACGGACACATGCAAAAGGTCACAAAAAACACAGCCATGTGTATAATGTAGAGGCTTTATTATAAGACGCACTTAGTGTTATTGATTATAAAGCTTTAACATCCTTGGGGTACACTGTAAAAAAAAAGTTGACTTAACTTAAAAAGGCACCTCGCTGCAGAGCTTTTTGAGTTGACTCCACTTAAATCCAGTCAAGTGCAGTACAGCTAACAGTTGAGTCAACTTAAAAAAAAAGCTGCGCAGCAAGATGCCTTACAATTTTAAGTTGAGGCAACTTAAACTGTGATTGTGTCCAAGTGATATTTCAAACCTTTACAAAAATAAGAAACAGGCGCTGTAAAGACCAAAAATTACTAGCAAATTAAATCGATTTCATTCATTCATTCATTCATTTTCCTTCGGCTTAGTCTCTATTTCAGAGGTCGCCACAGCGGAATGAACCACCAACTATTCCTGCATATGTTTTACGCAGTGGATGCCCTTCCTGCTCAACCCAGTCCTGGGAAACAGCCATACACTCTCACATTCACACACACACACTCATACACTATGACCAATTTTCATTCATTCATTTTCTTTTCGGCTTAGTCCCTTTATTAATCTGGGGTCGCCACAGCGGAATGAACCGCCAACTTATCCAGCATATGTTTTACGCAGCCCCTTCCAGCTGCAACCCATCTCTGGGAAACATCCACAAACACTCATTCACACACATAAACTTCGGACAATTTAGCTTACCCAATTCACCTATAGCGCATGTCTTTGGACTTGTGGGGGAAACCGGAGCACCCGGAGGAAACCCACGCCAACACGGGGGGAAAATCCAAACTCCACACAGAAATGCCAACTGACCCAGCCGAGGCTCGAACCAGCGACCTTCTTGCTGTGAGGCGATGGTGCTACTCACTGCGCCACCGTGCAGCCCTACGACCTATGACCAATTTAATTTATCCAATTCCCCTATACCGCATGTGTTTGGACTGTGGGTGAAACCGGAGCACCCGGAGGAAACCCACGCCAACCCATGCAAACTCCACACAGAAATGCCAACTGGCCCAGCCGGGACTCGAACCAGCGACCTTCTTGCTGTGAGGTGATCGTGCTACCGTGCCGCTTTCATGTTACTTTGACTTAAGTTAATCAGGTCTGTACTACATCTTTTAAGTTATTCAAGTTTAACTTGTTTGACTGATATAAGTTGAGATGTTCAGACTAATACGTGCAACTCTTGCTGTGAGGTGACAGTGCTAACCACTGAGCCACCATGCCACCCAGAATGATCATTATTGTTTAATAAAAAATACACTGCACAAATAAACTTGTATTGAATTGAAAACAGTTAGAAACGATGTCAGAAAGGTTGAAGTCATCAAGGGAGAATGACAGCGATCAGGACTCTGACATTCCTCCATCCACCGTATCAAACAGCTGTTTTTGGGGGGTCCCAAAGGGTCTTTGGTTCACAGGGGATCGGATAGACTAGCAGAGGGAACAATACCGTGAAATTCGCTGCTCTGAGCTTCTTCTGGATATCTAAATGTAAAACTGCAAGGTTTTGTCACTGTATTGCTGACTCATCTTTATTCTCTAAAGAAGCGGAGAGCCGTCCAATGCAGCTTATTATTATTACCTTTTGCAGCAGAAACCCTGATTGAGGGCTCTTTCTGGTAGCAGCAGATATACTGTAGATTCACACACAATCCTCAATCCGGCAGAGGAATCATTGATGCTGACTCTACTGAGCGGCAGAGGCTTACAGAGACGAGGACGTTACAAATAGGCAACACTTAAAAGCTCTGAAATATCTGCAACACAGACTCATATGTGGAGGAAATATGTGCTCCGGCCTACATTCTTGTGAAACAGCACAAAACGTACTTGAGCATACGTTGGACTGCAGTTTCTAGGCTAAATGAACACCAGGGGGCAGTGTGACCACAACAAATTTTGTTCCCTTTTCACACTTATATTTACAGGGTCATATTATCGACGAATAAAGGGTTCTTGTTGTGCAGTTGTGCAGTTGTGTAGTGCAAATAAACACTCCAAAACAACTTAACGTGTCTATAATTTCTAACCGAATGTGTTTGCATCACCTAGCTATCGGCTTCCAGTTTGTTTGGTAGCTCACTTTGTGCGGTGTTGTACTTGTGAAGCAGAGCGCTCGGGTTCGAGTCTGGTGAAGCAGGACTCCACAAAACAGGTAAAAGCAATGTTAAATCAAAGTACAGTTATGTGGTCGCAGTGCATTTTTCTCTTATGTTTGCTCTTGAAAACAATATTGGTTGGGTTTAGTATGGTGGCCCAGTAGTGCACAACGCAACTACATTTCAAAAAGCAGACATTAATCTCACAACACAACGACATTAAGATCACAACACGACTACATTTCAAAAAGCAAACATTAATCTCACAACCCAACGGAAATGCTCCCAACCACTAAGTGGCAGTGAAACACTGATCACTTCATACTCTTCTGGTTGAATGGTGAGTAACAGCGAAACAATACATTGCTACCAAGGAGCAAGAGGCAGGTTTTACGAATACTTGTGAGATGCGCACGCAATTGTGGACCAACTGCCACCTAGTGGCCGAGAGCATTTCTGTTGTTGTGAGATTAAAGTTTGCTTTCTGAAATGTTGTGTAGTGCACTACTGGGGCACCATAGTTTACCGAAGGGTTTAGCTCAGTGGTTCACTAGCTGATCTGTACGACAAGTCCCTTTATCTCCTGGATGTGTAAAAGAGAAATGTATATCTGAAACGTTTAACAATTAGTACCCTAAGCAAAGTATTTCAGATTCGCAATAATGTAGACAGCACCCTCTAGTGGATTTGTCACCTGAAACGTGCAACCAAACGCACCCGGAGCAATGTATTATACATTAAACAAAAAATATAGGCTGAGGCATGTATTTCCAATGAGTTTTGGTCGAAGATATTTAAGTTTAATTGATCCTCTATGCTGAATTCATGAATCAATTCACTTTTGTCTCAGTCAAAGATTATTATTTCAAAATACTGGATAACAGAACTAGATTCTGCCATTCACAAAGCAAGCCAGTAACCTTTCAGAGAATCACAGGTGATCCTGACAGCAATTCACAGAAAACGGTTGACGACTGCATTTCGTGCGATTAAAGTTGGCACGAAATCAAATTTCACAATGTTTATTTAGCTAGCTCACATTGCTATTCTTAAAGCATATAATCAATTCAAGAGTTCACACTTAGCTGATGATTGGTTATAAAGCGTGTTTGGCATGCTGTCCCGGGAGAGAGCCCTGAGCTCATAGATCCTCTAGCCTGGGGCTCCCTCCCGTTTGCAAGGCGAGAGGGGAGTTTGAGCTCAGGTAGATCTGGAGAACTCCCCTGCTGTAGTAGCTAATGAACAGATAGTGATTGCTCTTGAGATGACTACTTACTAGGAGCACGTCTGTGATGCCCATTTGGATTAGTCGATTACCTTAAATTGCATGTTTTTAGACGGTGGGAGGAAACCGGGGAACCCGGCAGAAACCCACGTGAGCACGGGGAGAACGTGTAAACTTCACACAGAAACGTCGGCTGGCTTGGTAAGGACTAGAACCGGCGACGTTCTTGCTGTGAGGCAACAGTGCTAACCACAGGGCCACCGAGCCACCCATCTAGGAAAGGAGGAGTAGGGGTGGAAGGGGGGATTCTTCAAAACGAAGATGGCTGTGATATGAAACTTAGGGTATTTATAGTGGCTTAGGAATCGTCTGATTGGTGAATCATGAATTGGATAATGCGGGACCAGCCGCAGCAATCATAAGCACGTGATCCTCTCCAATAAACTTCACTTCATGCAAGTTAATCCAATGAAAAATGTGTTTGTTTTGGTAATCTTCAATCAAAGCCTGACCATTTGCTTCTGCGTTTGGAGTTGACGTCAACCCTAAGGGCTTCCATAGTAACTGTTTATTACTAGCCTCGTCATTAGTTTGCTATGAGGGAATGATGCGCAAAAGAAAGCCCCGCCTCCTACTCAATATTCAGTTTCAGTTGGAAGTACATCAACATACTGAAGTAAATGTCTCAGCAACTTCCGGCTCACACAGACTTTAAAGCTGCTAGATGAACTCTGCTAGATGACTGACTGCCAAACACAACTAATGCCAACGTTGTCCATTTCTCAGGCCGGCTTGGACTTCTGTGTGCTGGAGAATGCTGGAGGATACTATGATCAGGCTTCATGGTTTGCTGCTCTGATCTGAACACCTGAAACTGCTATTTAAAGGTCTGTAGGTGCACCAGGATTCATTGCACGTCTGTATATACAGTATGTCCGGTTATAAGACTCCTTGGTTACACTTTATTGAAGGGGGTGTTCATAAGACTGTCGTGACAGCTACATAATCATGTGTCATGAGCTTTTAACCAGTGTTGGGCACATTCATTTAAAAGAGAAATTAGTTATAGTTACTAGTTACTTCTCACAAATAGTAACTGAGTTACATAATTATAAAAGTAACTAATTACCACGGAAAGTAACTATTGCGTCACTTAAAAAAAAACTCTAAGGTTAAATTACTATAAAATAAATCTAAAGCATTGTGGACTAACCTACACTATTTTAATGTTGTTGTGGGACAATGTGAGAGACGACGGCAGCATGTCCTCAACTATACATCTAGATATTATTTAGTTTCATTCTGTCTGAGTAAGAAGTGTTTGTGGTGGAGTGTTTGTTATGGCTTTTGCGCCATGAGCTTTAGACTTTGCGCCTAGATCGTTAAAATAGAGTCCATTCATTCATTCATTCATTTTCTTTTCGGCTTAGTCCCTTTATTAATCTGGGGCCGCCACAGCGGAATGAACCGCCAACTTATCCAGCATATGTTTTACGCAGCGGATGCCCTTCCAGCTGCAACCCATCACTGGGAAACACATTCATACACACTCATTCACACACATACACTATGGACAATTTAGCTTACCCAATTCCCCTATACCGCATGTCTTTGGACTTGTGGGGGAAACCGGAGCACCCGGAGGAAACCAACGCCAACATGGGGAGAACATGCAAACTCCACACAGAAATGCCAACTGACCCAGCCGAGGCTCGAACCAGCGACCTTCTTGCTGTGAGGCGATCGTGCTACCCACTGCGCCACCGTGAGGCCATAGAGCCCATTGTGTCAAAAATGTCTAACTGAATACATTTGCACCACCTATCTATCTCCAATTAAATGTCGGACAAAAGATAAACAAGTTTTAGCAGTTTTAGCTTTCCATAGTAAATGCGATCACATGTTTCCATGCGCATACTACGTTTGGATTTTGGATATATGTCTGCCTACCGGACTGCTTTCCATCAGTCAATCAATCATCAGATCACATTAGGTTAGTAAATAAAATGCCTGTTTTTGCGCTGAAATGTCACACACACACATAAGTGGCAGATTTATCGAATGCCGCCACCCAGGAGTCCGTCTCCAAAGTTGACGTGGTTTGAGATCAATAGACAGAGGCACAATAAAACCACAGGTATAAATAAAATTAGACGCTCTCAGGAAAGTTCTCCGGCCATAAACAAACAAACAAATAAAAATAAAAACCTCCTGCCCCCACACAAACCCAGAGACGTCTCCTTCTGCCACAGAGCTGGGTTATTCTGTGAGTGGGTTACAGCTTTACCAATCAAACGGTGACTCAGACGCTCCCTGCTGCTCGGGCCTCTCTGGACGCACATCCCGCTTTATGGAGCATTCGCTCTCAGCCTCTGCGTTCAGCGGATTTCGTTGAACAACAGAGCGTCAGTGAACTGAAAGGTAAAAGCTTTGGCAGAGAGAGTGTGGACAGCGTTACGTTTCTGCATTTCTCTAGGCAAGGCAAGGCAAGGCAAGTTTATTTATATAGCACATTTCATACACAGTGGCAATTTTACATAAACTTTACATAAACAGGAATAAAAGAGAGAAGTATAAAAAATAAAAACAAATAATATGAAAACAGATTAAAATGTGTTAAAACAGGTTTTAAAAGAATGAAAAAGGTAAAGAAAGACATAATAGTGGGATCTGTCGGACGTAGCACAGTGCTCATTCAGTAAAGGCACAGCTACACAGATGTGTTTTCAGTCTTGATGTGAATGAGCCTAATGTTGGAGCACATCTGATCATTTCTGGACGCTAATTCCAGCAGTAGGGGGCGCTGTTAGTAGCTGAAGGCCGATTCACCCTGCTTTGACTGAACTCTTGGAATTTCTAGTTTATATGATCCTAAAGATCTGAGTGATCTGTTAGGTTTGTATTCAGTGAGCATATCTGTAATGTATTGAGGCCATTTAGTGATTTATAGACAAGTCGTAATACTTTAAAATCTATTCTGAATGTAACTGGGAGCCAGTGTAAAGACCTGAGGACAGGTGTGATGTGCTCTGATTTTCTGGTTCTGGTCAGAATCCTGGCCGCAGCGTTCTGGATGAGCTGCAACTGTCTGACTGTCTTTTTGGGAAGGCCAGTGAGGAGGACATTACAGTAATCCACCCTGCTGCTGATAAAAGCATGAACAAGTTTCTCCTAGTCCTCACTGGAGACAAAGCATCTAATTCCTGCAATGTCTTTGAGATGATAGTATGCTGATTTACTTACTGCTTTGACATGACTACTGAAACTCAGATCTGACTCCAGAATCACACCAAGATTCTTGACCTTACATAAAATCATGCATCTTCTAATCATATACAGTGCTCAGCATGAATGAGTGCACCCTCTTTTGAGAACGATTATTTGGATCTATTTCTCAGTGAATATCATAATCATTTTTGATGCGTTTGAACAAAACATTTTTATTAAACCTAACATCTTTAGAAATAGACAGATAATATATTTAAAGTTGGCCTATTACACCCCTTTTTGCGAGATGTAAAATATGTCTCTAACGTGGGCAGCACGGTGGCGCAGTAGGTAGCACAATCGCCTCACAGCAAGAAGGTCGCTGGTTCGATCCCTGGCTGGGTTAGTTGTCTCTGTGTTGAGTTTGCATGTTCTCCCTGTGTTTGCGTGGGTTTCCTCCGGGTGCTCCGGTTTCCCCCACAATTCCAAAGACATGCGGAATAGGTGAATTGGGAAAGCTAAATTGTCCATAGTGTGTGAATGGATGCTTATCCAGCATATGTTTTTACGCAGCGGATGCCCTTCCAGCTGCAACCCATCACTGGGAAACATTCATACTCATTCATACACACACTCATTCATTCATTCACACACATCCACTACGGACAATTTAGCTTACCCAATTCACCTTTGTGTTTGGACTGTGGGGCAAACCGGAGCACCCGGAGGAAACCCACGCCAACACGGGGAGAACATGCAAACTCCACACAGAAATGCAGCCGAGGCTCGAACCGACGACCTTCTTGCTGTGAGGCGATCGTGCTACCCACTGCGCCACCGTGAGGCCGCCATCTACCTCATGAACAGTTCAATATTCCCCTACTGTGCAATAAACATGTGCAATACTTTCTCATACGCACTCGTACAGCACCTTATAACAATTTACGGTGCAATACTTTCTCTACGCAGTCGTACACAGCACCTTATAACTTCTATATTTATAACAAATCTGTACATACACTTCATCATCCAGAGCTTTTTCACTGATTGCATCTCTGTTTAATGTTTGTCGTGTTTATCATATTTATTTGGTGTTGTCACTGGTCACTTTATGTACACTGGACGCTTCTGTAGCCAAAGCAGATTCCTTGTGTGTGTGTGTAGGCCCACTTGGCAATAAAACCCATTCTGATTCTGATTCTGATCATTTTGGGAAAACAGTGTGCTTCACAGAAGTGAATGGGCTTGACAAACCACCAGTTTTTTACTCTCCATATGCACCAGACACTTTCCCACAAACACTCAATATAATAATAAAAAAGTACTAAACTAAACTTAGACTGGTCATGGCATCTATATATCCCTTTCTGCTTAGTCAAATTTATCCTATTTTGTAAGTTGCTTAGGACAAAAGCAGTTAAGTTGAAGTCTTCAGTTATTTGCCCATATATCAAATGTGCTCATAATAAGCGTTATGGTTTCACAGTGGTCTTGAATCCCCCTATAGCGGTCTGTTTGCCGTCAGTGGGTGTGCTGCTGCTCCCAGTTTAGGGAGCTTCTTTACTGGAAATGTTCTGCATTGCACCATCGCTGCAATACAGACGACTGAATCGACCCGTTCTTCAAAACGCTGAACGTGCATTTGACCATCCTTGATATATAATGGTTATAAAACAGCACATCATTTGATCATCAGATTGTACCTGGATGAACTCAATGCAAACACTCATTCATTCACACACACACTCATACACTAGGGCTAATTTAGTTCAATTTCAATTCACCTGCATGTGTTTGGACTGTGGGGGAAACCGGAGCACCGGGAGGAAACCCACGCCAACACGGGGAGAACATGCAAACTCCACACAGAAACGTCAACAGACCCAGCCGAGACTTGAACAAGCGACCTTCTTGCTGGGAGGCTCCCGTCCTAATCACGAGGGCTCCTGCCCCCCCCCCCCCCCCCCCCCAAACATATTGTCTTGTTTTCAGAAATATTAAGTCAAAATTAAGTGAGCTTGTCCTTAAAGCAATCAAAATAACCTGCTAATGGTGTAAGTAAAATAATAACAGTTTTAGATTATTTAGTTTACCCCATTGGCAGATTATTTTGCTTGTTTTATGGAAAAAACTCACTTGATTTTGATTGAGACAAATGATAAATATCTGCAAAAACAAGTCAGTCAAATATATAAAGTGCAGAATCCCTGCTGATAAGACTGGCATTCCTGCTTATCAACATAGGGCAAGCTGTACATGCAGAGACCAGCATGAGATGCCAGTTTGCTGCTCCCTATCAAAGAGACAGTTCACCCAATAATGAAAATCACCTCATCATTTCTACACTCTCTCTCTTGTGGTTTTCAACCTGCAGAAAAGATATTTTGAAGAAAGCTGGTAACTTTAAACCACCTTGACCATCAGTGAATACGTTCACATCCATATACTTACATCCACATTCATGTGTATCTGCTTGTCTGTGACGCATGGTTTTTGACTGTTTGGCGCCATCTTGGGACTGAATAATAATACTTAGGTTAGTGTATACTCCATTCAGCCGGTTTCGTTTCTGTCAGCTTTGCATTTTTGACTGTTTGGCACCATCCTGTGATTGAATAATAATACGCAGGTTAGTGTATACTCCATCAGCTGTTTTAGTTTCTGTCAGCCTATCATTTTTGACTGTTTGGCACTATCTTGTGACAGAATGATAACATGTAGGTTAGTGTATACTCCATTCAGCTGGCTTCATTTCTGTCAGCTTAGCGTTTTTGACTGTTTTGCGCCGTCTTGTAAATGAATAATAACATGTAGGTTAGTGTATACTCCATTCAGCCGACCTAGTTTCTGTCAGCTTTGCGTTTTTGACTGTTTGGCGCCATCTTGTGAATAAATAATAACATGTAGGTTAGTGTATACTCCAACAGCTGTTTTAGTTTCTGTCAGCTTAGCATTTTTGACTGTTTGGTGCCGTCTTGTGTCTGAATAATAATACGTAGGTTAGTGTATACTCCATTCAGCCGGCTTCGTTTCTGTCAGCTTTTCGTTTTTGACTGTTTGGCGCCATCTTGTGAATGAATAACAACATGTAGGTTAGTGTATACTCCTTTCAGCCAGATTTGTTTCTGTCAGCTTTGCATTTTTGACTGTTTAGCGGCGTCTTGAGAATGAAAAATAATACGTAGGTTAGTGTATACTCCATTCAGCCAGATTTGTTTCTGTCAGCTTTGTGTTTTTGACTGTTTGGTGCCATCTTGTGTCTGAATAATAATACGTAGGTTAGTGTATACTCCTTTCAGCCAGATTTGTTTCTGTCAGCTTTGTGTTTTTGACTGTTTGGCGGCGTCTTGAGAATGAAAAATAATGCGCAGGTTAGTGCATACTCCATTAGCGGTTTTAGTTTCTGTCAGCTTTGCGTTTTTGACTGTTTGGCACCATCTTGTGACTGAATAATAATGCGTAGGTTAGTGTATGCTCCTTTCAGCCAGATTAGTTTCTGTCAGCTTTGCATTTTTGACTGTTTGGCGCCATCTTGTGACTGAATAATAATACGTAGGTTAGTGTACGCTAGTGTATTCTGTGAGAACAACCTCCTAGATGTGCTTACGAGCCATTAATGAGACAGTTAACAGACACAGAATTAGATATTCTCAATGTTTTTTAACAATATGAGGCAGTAAGAGAAACACATTCTTTATACCATTTGCAACAATGTCAGCTCTGAAGTGTCGTGTGTGTGTAGGGGGATTGGAAAAATAGCTTAGGGCACTAGAGCCTCAAGGGAAAGGGACTAAATCTGTGCAGACCTCTACCTGTGGACTTCTGTGGGTGGGAAGACATGTACGAAGAAGCAGGACAAAATATGAGATATGAAAACTCAACCCAGCGCACAAAAATGATAGAAATTAGTGGTGGGGTCAAATATTGATGCAGTATTGTGATATTTTCTGTGGCGATACTACTGTTAATACACTGACGCCCATGTTTATTGATACATCACCAATCTTTTATTGTACTATTTGGCAGAATAATAAAATCACTTTCTTTACAGTGCACTAGATTTGCAGACAATATTTGTGTCTTATGCTGCATGGGTGTGTTTTTGGGAATAGTCAAGGTTACACTGTATGTGTCACGATCCCTGTGTTTCCCTGTCATGTGGTCCATGAGCTTTCTGTTATTGTCATGTGATTCCTTTGTTCAGTTTTCCCGCCATTCTCTTCATTAGTTCCACCTGTGTCACACCCTGTATGTATTCAGTATAATCATGTCTTGCATATTTATACCCATGAGTTTCATTAGTTCTGTTTCCAGTATTATATTGTCATCCTGTTCTCTTATATATTATGTATATATTATTATATTGTGTTCCTGTTCCTGGCCTGTGAGTGTTTTTGTAAATAACTATACGTTTTTGATCTGTGCTTTTGTGACAGTATGAGTCCAAATGATTTTATTTTATGCCAAAAATCGTTCACATTTTGCATAAAGACTGTTCCATGAAGACATTTAGTACATTTCTTTCTGTAAATCTGTCCAAACTTGGCCGAGAATAAAATTTGAGCAACTTTAAAGGTGTTTTTCCCACTATTTTTATTTCACACTTAGCTGATGATTGGTTATAAAGCGTGTTTGGCATGCTGTCCCGGGAGAGAGCCCTGAGCTCATAGATCCTCGAGCCCGGGGCTCCCTCCCGTTTGCAGGGCGAGAGGGGAGTTTGAGCTCAGGTAGATCTGGAGAACTCCCCTGCTGTAGTAGCTACTGAACAGATAGTGATTGCTCTTGAGATGACTACTTACTAGGAGCACGTCTGTGATGCCGATTTGGATTAGTCGATTAACTTAAGTTGCATGTTTTTGGACGGTGGGAGGAAACCGGGGAACCCGGCGGAAACCCACGTGAGCACGGGGAGAACGTGTAAACTCCACACAGAAACGTCGGCTGGCTTGGTAAGGACTAGAACCGGTGACGTTCTTGCTGTGAGGCAACAGTGCTAACCACTGGGCCACCGTGCCACCCATCTAGGAAAGGAGGAGTAGGGGTGGAAGGGGGGATTCTTCAAAACGAAGATGGCTGTGATATGAAACTTAGGGTATTTATAGTGGCTTAGGAATCGTCTGATTGGTGAATCATGAATGAGCGCCGTGAGGCCCTATTTTATTATTATTATTATTATTATTTAAAATACAGATCAAAACGATGTCTCACTAAAAATCAGCTGAACCCCCCCATATGTCCTGTTTTGACGGAATCAAGTGTTAATTAAGGGGTCAATCCCCACACACTCCCCTGTAATTCGCACCCTGGCTGTGTTCTATTTCCAAGTTATCCCCCTATGCCCTATGCCTTTTGAAAGTTCCAGCATCCGCTTTAAATGATAAAAAACAACAACTAAAGCCATCTCTCTTACCTGTAATTTCAGTAAAGTTCAGTTTTAGCTTCAGATTGAGAATTGCGCTCCCTTCAGAGTCCACTTCGAAATCCTTTATGCCTTTTTGAACGCAGCCGAGGCCCATGACGATAGTTTTTCAAGCAAACAAGCAAAATAATATGCCAATGTTATATGCAAATAGGCCCTCACGGTGGCGCGGTGGGTAGCACGTTCGCCTCACAGCACGAAGGTCGCTGGTTCGAGCCTCGGCTGGGTCAGTTGGCATTTCTGTGTGGAGTTTGCATGTTCTCCCAGTGTTGGCGTGGGTTTCCTCCGGGTGCTCCGGTTTCCCCCGCAAGTCCAAAGACATGCGCTATAGGTGAATTGGCTAAATTGTCCATAGTGTATGTGTGTGAATGGGTGTGTGTGGATGTTTCCCAGTGATGGGTTGCGGCTGGAAGGGCATCCGCTGCGTAAAACATATGCTGGATAAGTTGGCGGTTCATTCCGCTGTGGCGACCCCAGATTAATAAAGGTTTAAAACTAAGCCGAAATGAAAATGAATGAATGAATATATGCAAATAATATATTCATTTGGCTTTAATGAATAACTCACTTCATTTTGACTCATTATTTCTGAAAACCAGATTAAAACATTCGCTTGTCTGGAAAAAGCTTCTTGATTTAAGAGTTTTTAGATATTTGGACTAGAAACAAGTAAGAAAAGCATTTTTGCTTTGTTGCAGGGAGATGTGTATTTAATATTGCAGTAATAAAGACACAAGAATCACGACAACATTGCGTTGTGGGGACTCCCACTAACAGTAGAAATGTTTTGTCCATCGTTTTGGGGGAGGCTTGCTTCTCTTCAGTCTCTGTAGTCTTACATTTAAAACACCGCTGAAAAGAAGCCGAACTGCAGAGTATGATCAATATGAATGCTTTTATATGTCCCATCTCATCCGGCATTATAAAACACTCAGCGCTCGAGACTGTGTGCTAATTGCAGGACAGCCAATAGTGTGTGTGTGTGTGTGTGTGTGTGTGTGTGTGTGTGTGTGTGTGTGCGTGTGTTCTTTGAGTTCTTTCACAGAACAACATTTTTCTTTGAACATGTTTACCTCAAGGCAAGGCTGTACTCCTCACATTCAAGCAGATGAACACATTGTCTCTTTTGTACCTTACCGTATTATTCTGGAAGACGCCATAGATGGTTTTACCTTGAATCGGCTTCTTTTGTCTGAGCCTTCTCAATACACAACAACAAAAGCAACCTGCAGGAGACAAAATCATCTTAACAGCCCATGATTGCTAGAGCGTGATGAGTCGCGTATGGAGACACACTGTTAGGCTTTGCCGCAATTTTACAGTTATTTACTGTAAAAACGGCCGGTAAAATACCACATGCATTCTTTACAGTTCACTACTGTAATATGCACTGCATTGTGGGTCAATTTAAAACTTTTACAGTAGCTTACTGCACATTAGGAATTTGCGGTATTCTACTGTAATCAAAGTAATCACTGCTGTAGTTATAGACGGTCGATGACCAAATTAGTCACTTGTTTGGAATTTATTAAATAGTAAATAGGCCGCACGGTGGCGCAGTGGGTAGCACAATCGCCTCACAGCAAGAAGGTCGCTGGTTCGAGCCTCGGCTGGGTCAGTTGGCGTTTCTGTGTGGAGTTTGCATGTTCTCCCCGTGTTGGCGTGGGTTTCCTCCGGGTGCTCCGGTTTCCCCCACAGTCCAAAGACATGCGGTATAGGTGAATTGGGTAAGCTAAATTGTCCGTAGTGTATGTGTGTGAATGAGTGTGTGTGGATGTTTCCCAGTGATGGGTTGCGGCTGGAAGGGCATCCGCTGTGTAAAACATAGGCTGGATAAGTTGGCGGTTCATTCCACTGTGGCAACCCCAGATTAATAAAGGGACTAAGCCGAAAAGAAAATGAATGAATGAATAAATAGTAAATACTAAAAATAAAGGTTTTGTATTGCTAGTGTTTTCCCAGTAATAGGTTGCAGCTAGAAAGGGCATCCGCTGTGTAAAACATATGCTGGATAAGTTGGCGGTTCATTCCACTGTGGCAACCCCAGATTAATAAAGGGACTAAGCCGAAAAGAAAATGAATGAATGTATTGCTAGTGTAAAATGTAATTACATTTTACAGTAAAACTAGTGTAAAAATGGTCATACTGTAAAATTAAAATGTGTCAAAGGGCATTTTACCATAAATAGAAGTTGTGGTAAGGCTATTTTATCGTAAAAAAAACAATGAAATTGCAGTAGGGCCCTGCCACTGTAAAACACATTTACAGGTAAGTTACTGTAAAGGGAACAGTTGCTGGAAACAGTGCAGCCAGTAAGTTACCACAAACATACACCACCTGACAAAAGTCTTGTCGTCGATCCCAGTTGTAAGAGCAACAAATAATAAGTTGACTTCTAGTTGATCATTTGGGACAGTGGCAGAAGGTGGATTTCTGATGAATCATCTGTTGAGCTGCATCCCAATCATCACTAATACTGCAGAAGACCTACTGGAACCCGCATGGAGCCAAGATGCTCAGAGAAATTAGTCAAGTTTGGTGAAGGAAAAATCATGGTTTGGGGTTACACTCAGTATGGGGGCGTGCGAGAGATCTGCAGAGTGGATGGCAACATCAACAGCCTGAGGTATCAAGACATTTGTGCTGCTCATTACATTACAAACCACAGGAGAGGGCAAATTCTCCAGCAGGATAGCAGCGCTCCTTCTCATACTTCAGCCTCCACATCAAAGTTCCTGAAAGCAAAGAAGGTCAAAGTGCTCCAGGATTGGCCAACCCAGTCACCAGATATGAACATTATTGAGCATGTCTGGAGTCAGACACAATATTCATTCTGTTTCCACTGCACCATTACTTTATATTCTATACTGTACATTATTTCTGTTAAGTGAAAGACTTTAGTCTAAGCAGAGTCAGACCTTACTGTCCTGATTAAATAATTCAAAATCAAGGCATGATCATATTTTATTTGAGTAAAATAAGCGTAATCTAGAGGGCTTTGCCTTTCATATAAGCCACTTCTGATGCCAAATGATCAACTAGAAGTCAAGTTATTATTTATTGTTCCTAAAACTTGGATAGGCGACAAGACTTTTGTCAGGTAGTGTATGTTTGTGGTAACTTACTGGCTGCACTGTTTCCAGCAACTGTCCCTTTACAGTAACTTACCTGTAAATGTGTTTTACAGTGGCAGGGCCCTACCGCAGTTTCATTAGGTAGTGTACAATAAAATGTCTAACAGTACGACTACACGAAAAAGCCTTCTCCGTCTCCTGCCTCCCAGAAGACAACACTCGCCTACTGCGCTCAAACTATCCCTTTCAATCTAAAACACATAAACAGCACCACAATAATCATCACACGCTCGCTGTCATGGCAACCAGGCTGTTATTAATGAGACGCTCCTTCATCTTTATAGCAAATGGCTGGGAATGAGATGGGAAAGGAGCTCTTTGATGCAGGGAAACTGGCCGTCTCAATCTCGGAAAACGACAGGGAGATGCTTCACAAATCACTTAATCACAGGCATTACAGGTAAATAATAACACACCTGTGTTGGCGTATTCGCTCTTTCCATCTCTCACATATATAAACGATAAACGATTCGAGGCTTGCTGGTGATAGCCAAGGCCGTCACTGTTTTGCCCCAGAGCAGAGTTTGTCCTCTGAAAATATATCAGCCCAAATGAGGGAGACGTGCAATTTTGATATGCGAGACTGTATATGAAGGGAATATAGTTGACGATGAGGCTGTTGAATTATTATGAAATCATACATTAAGTGGTATTCAGTCATACCAAGTTGTCTGTGCAGTTTAGCTGTGCTCATTTGCAATTAGAAGTGAAACCTTTTGTGAGTCCGAGGAAAGTATTTGTAAATTAGAGATCATTGAGGAGGCTTGGTTTTGATTTGAAATTAAATATGGTGAGTTTTTACACCAAGAACACCCAGAGCGCTGAAATATAATTGGGTAAACTGGCAGTGGGCTGGTTATAGAGGCCAACACAAAGACTTCAGCATTGTTTTTCAGATATAGAATGTTCACTTGGCCTGTTTCTTAAATATCTGCAAACATATTATGGTATTGTTATGCTTTAGAAGAGTCAAACGCTTGCATACAGCGCCTTTAAGCATCTGTTTGTTTTGCTTGGACACATTTTAGTGCTAGAGGGAAAGAATAATTGTTAGGTTTTGTCCTCAAACTGCTGCTGTGTATGACTAGTTGCATCTTATCCTGAGAATCCCTTGTTAATGGTGTGCGAAATAATGCAAGGCTTGAGCCATCAGTAGCAGGCGAATGCAGTTATTAATATAGTTATTTATATAGAAATATAAACAAGAATGTCACTAGGCTGGTGTTTAGACCAGGGGTTCCCAAACCTTTCACCCCGCGACCCCTAAAATAACAATGCCAGTGACTTATGATCCCCAATATCTTCTTACCCCTCAATATCTTCTGAAGTCTAGTCTTGGTGTAATTTTGGAGACCGCCACTCGGAGACCATCCTTTATGTTCAGTGGCCTGTATTTATTTTTAATGTACGTTAGTGCCATAAAAGTTTAACCTGACGCCATAAAACCAATCTGCTGCATCTGACGCTATTGCTGCCGAGTCTTAATAGAGAAACCCAGACTTCCCTCTCCCCAGACACTTCCTCCAGCTCCTCAGGGGGGATCCCAAGGCGTTCCCAGGCCAGCCGAGAGACATAGTCCCTCCAGCGTGTCCTGGGTCTTCCCCGAGGCCTCCTCCTGGTGGGACATGCCTGGAACACCTCCCTAGGTAGGCATCCAGGAGGCATCCGAAACAGATGCCCGAACCACCTCAGCTGACTTCTATCGATGTGGAGGAGCAGCGGCTCTACTCCGAGCTCCTCCCGGGTGACAGAGCTCCTCACCCTATCTATAAGGGTGCGCCCTGCCACCCTGTGAAAGAAACTCCTTTCGGCCGCCTGTATCCGAGATCTTGTTCTTTCGGTCATGACCCAAAGCTCATGACCATAGGTGAGAGTAGGAATGTAGATTGACCAGTACATCGAGAGCTTTGCCTTTCGGCTCAACTTCTTCTTCACCACAACGGACCGGTACATTGACCGCATTACTGCTGCCGTCTTTAATATAACGTAATCAAAATCTAATGGAACGCCCCCCTTACCACCCCACCCCCTGCCCTCCAGAAAGGCTGATGGCATTTTATTTGCATGTCGTTTTTTTATGTTACTATTAAATAATATTACTTTTATCTTCTGTAGGTTATGGATAAAATATGATCATTCTAATAGTTTCATAAAATGGATTGGATTTTTGGAAATTACCAAGTGACACTCCCTCATTGTCCCAACCCACACTTTGGGAATCACTGGTTTAGACTAGCCGATGGGATCAAATGCAGGGACTCTGGCGTCTTTGCAAGAATCTTGTGCTCTTGACTCATTGATGAGCAACAACAAAAATTCAATCTGCTCTGTTTTTCTTGCAAGTGCCCATGTAATAAGCAGAATAATGTACATCTAGGCGGTTGTTATCCCAGAATAAAGCCCTTCAGACTTATACAACAGCTGCTGAAAAACCTGTCGGGTTTTATTCCGTGAAAACAACTGCCAAGATGTACATTATTCCTTACATAATACAGTTCCTAACGTAGAGATATAAAATTACACCAATCCTTAATTGTGATAAAACCAGTATCAATGACGGCTTCTTGAGGCTTGTTGCTGTAACGCATAAAAGCGAGTATTTTCAGCCAGCCAGATCTCATGAGGGAGCCCATAACTATTCTACGTCTTGTCAGTTTAGTGTCTTATTCATACAAATCCATATGAGTTCAGTCGTACGATTTTTAAAACCAGGGATGACACCAAACCCCACCCCAAAACCCAACATCCATTGGGGGGGATATATATGCAAATTGCACTAAATTGTACAAATGGGATTGTACAAATTCGCCTCTAAATCAAAACGTTACGAATTGGCCTACTTTGGAGTTGTGTGTGTGTGTGCGTTTGCTTGTATGTGGGTGTGTTGTATTACGCGTGTGTTACAGGTACAAACGGCATTGGAGGATCTACATTCCGTGCTGATGACGTTGGCCGCTGATGCTGGGTTCGCGCCACCAATTGCTGATCGGCGTAACGTTTAAAAGCCGAGCCCAAACTGCAATGGCGATCTCTCGCTCTCTGGCGCTTTCGCTCTTGCTCTCGCTCTTTCTGTGGGTCTCTGTGAGGACAGTCTCTCTTGCGAGGACTGGTCTGAGAGATTGTGTTTTCTTTTTGCTTGTGATTAATGCTCTTGTCTAAAATCGTTTGAGATTTGAAATTGCTTGTGAGCTCGTCCAGTTAACTGATACCTGTTTAAGTGATACCTCGGAGAACACGTGCATCCCTTAGACTCATCTCAGGGTCAGGAGGGTGTGCTGTTTTGTGTATGTTATGTTTTTTAGTTAGAGTAGTTTAGTTAAGACGTTTGGGTACGTTGAAGATGTTTCTTTTCATGCTTTTCTTTTGATATTTAGTTTAGTTTAGTGTTTAATACAGTGAGTGTGTTTTGTTATATTTATTTCTTTAATTTAAGCCCCTCTAAGCACCTCCTCTCCATCAGGTAATTGATCAGTTATGTATTGTAAACATTTTTCTTTCAGGGGCGACGTGGTGGCGCAGTGGGTAGCACAATCGCCTCACAGCAAGAAGGTCGCTGGTTCAAGCCTCGGCTGGGTCAGTTGGCGTTTCTGTGTGGAGTTTGCATGTTCTCCCCGTGTTGGCGTGGGTTTCCTCCGGGTGCTCCGGTTTCCCCCACAAGTCCAAACACATGCGCTATAGGGGAATTGGGTAAGCTAAATTGTCCATAGTGTATGTGTGTGAATGAGTGTGTGGATGTTTCCCAGTGATGGGTTGCGGCTGGAAGGGCATCAGCTGCGTAAAACATATGCTGGATAAGTTGGCGGTTCATTCCGCTGTGGTGACCCCAGATTAATAAAGGGACTAAGCCGAAGGAAAATAAATGAATAATAATAATAATATATTTGCACTGGTTTTCACTGGAAGTATGGGCAATACATAATCAATTGCAGTGATATTTGGTTTTCAGTTGTTTCTTTCTCCCTCCATTTGTCACTCACACACTTAACTATTATATGTTACGTCAAATACGCTTAGTTTAACATCTAAAAGGATGTAACACACATATTTGGTCAAGAAAACTGAACAACAAATGTGAACGCACCCTTACATATTGTATACTGGAGAGACAACACTGTCAAATATTATTATTAATGTTCAATAAACAGTTATTGGAGTGTGCTTTTTACAAGAAAACACCATTTCAGCCTTTCTGCTTAAAATAAATATTGTATAATTCCCGCGACACGGTGGCGCAGTGGGTAGCGATGACGCCTCACAGCAAGAAGGTCGCTGGTTCGAGCCTCTGCTGGGCCAGTTGGCATTTCTGTGTGGAGTTTGTATGTGTTGGTGTGGGTTTCCTCCGGGTGCTCCGGTTTCCCCCACAGTCCAAAGACATGCGCTATAGGTGAATTGGATAAGCTAAATTGTCCGTAGTGTGTGTCCTGGTCCTCTAGGTTGAGCGTTGGGCTAACAACCCACCTCATAGAAACTAAATGTTACGAAACACCAATATGGTGCTGCTACAACTTCGATATAAATGGCCCTGGGAGTAAGTAGGTAAGTAAGTATGCTAAATTCCATGTGTTGGTTTTTATTAGCAATTTGTCAAATTTACAAGCGATTTCTGAGTGGAAAATGTCCTTTTTTTCTCCAGTGAAGGAGTTGAAGAGTTTCTCTGTTGAGACCATCCAGACTAAATGTCTTATTTCAAGCAAAGTGAACGGAAACAAAGCTAAGTGAGAACTTGAGATTGTCACTTTGGCAGGAGTGCGTGTGTGGTGGTTTAAGCTGATATGTTCCCGTTAGCCGTCACCGCTAACTCAAAGTCTCACCAGAGCCGGACATCAGACACACCGAGAGATGATGGCCACCTGCTCCAGATCACGGTAATGTCCCATCACTGCCTTCTTCACTACAGTAAAAATGCTGGAAGTGTTACATGACAATTTCCTGAGAATTGCGGGTACATTACAAGCATTATCCATCCATTTTCCATCGTTTAAACTGGAATGATATACAACAAATGTATAATTTACAGTGAACTAATCCAATACTAATGTAAAATGTGAAAATAGGATTGCGAAACATATGATTCTGTTACTAGTTGTTGGTTAACTTGATGTTAAACTTTTTTTTAATGACTAACAGAGTCCACCCAGGCTCATTCTGCAAACGTACCCCTACATACATTTCTAGAGAGCGCCAAATACGTCCCAGGAGGTATGTTTTTTTGCAGTTTTTCTTTTCGTGAATCCGCCAGAGGCCGCTGTGTACGCTTTTTCAGATCTCAAATTTCTCTCGCGAGTGCCATTCACGCCTGCTGTTCTCACACAAATCCACCAGAGGCCGCTGTCAACTGACTGACTGACTGACCCACTCTCCTCCTTCCCTAAACCCAACCAATAGTGTTTTCATAAACAATCCAGAAAAAGAAAACCCCTTGCTTGATTTTTACCCTGTTTTCAGATTTGACCACATTCTCACCCTGTTATTTACTCGTTTATTTTATTTTTTGGGTTTTGTTTTTGTCTTACCTGCTTTCTGGAACCGTTCTTCGCCGCACTCGAACTCCGTCATCGTGGTCAACTCCGCATTCCGCTCTGCGTCTCAAGTCTGCTGACATATGCTGCGAGCCACTGGACAAACTGGTAACAGCGGGAAATCCGTCGATACCGAGGTAATCGGTCAGCTGGTGAGCGTGAAAATGAACAGCGTCATACCGCCCCGTAGCATTCGTTTTAAAGACGAAATGCAGCCATACGTACCTCTGGCTACATAATTCGCGAGCTCCAGAAATGTATACGAGTCTATGTTTCCAGAATGAGCCTGTGTTGAACAGACAGAGTTGACATTTTCTGCCATTTTGTGCATTAGCTCAAGATGCTAACATCTCAAAGCAGACAGCACAAGTCATGTCTAAAACACAATTTTATGTATTTTTAACATTCATTCATTTTCTTTTCAGCTTAGTCCCTTTTTTAATCCGGCGTCGCCACAGCGGAATGAACCGCCAACTTATCCAGCATATGTTTTACACAGCGGATGCCCTTCCAGCCGCAACCCATCACTGGGAAACTCTATACACACTCATTCACACACATACACTACGGACAATTTAGTTTATTCAATTCACCTATAGCGCATTTGTTTGGACTGTGGGGGAAACCGGAGCACGCCAACACGGGGAGAACATGCAAACTCCACACAGTAATGCCAACTGACCCAGCCGAGCCTCGAACCAGTGACCTTCTTGCTGTGGGGCCATTATGGGGTATAGGTGAATTGGCTAAATGTGAATGAGTGTGTGTGGATGTTTCCCAGTAATGGGTTGCAGCTGGAAGGGCGTCCGCTGCGTAAAACATATGCTGGATAAGTTGGCGGTTCATCCCACTGTGGCGACCCCAGATTAATAAAGGGACTAAGCCGAAAAGAAAATGAATGAATGAATGAATGATTCGGGAGGCAAAGCCAATCAAAAGCAGGTAAAGTGAGAGTCTTTAATAACATTTTCAAGACAAACTGTCCCCAAATACACAGACAAATGGTAGTTTTAGAGATAACCTGATAACATTTGTCAGCATTCAAAACTGTTTCATTGAGGTTTTTGAAAAATAATGTGTTTATTATCTAGGAGAATCACCCACATACTCCCCACGCTCAAACCCATTACTGTTTGTTCAAACTACTTATTTAAAATGAGCTGAATCAACACAACGCTTGAGATTGTTTTTGGGACAACTTAAAGGTTTTATGTTCAATCCACTTAAATGTGTAAAAACAGTTAAGTTAACTTAATCGATTTGTGTTAGGGCCTCACAGTGGCGCAGTGGGTAGCACGTTCGCCTCACAGCAAGAAGGTCGCTGGTTCGAGCCTCGGCTGGGTCAGTTGGCGTTTCTGTGTGGAGTTTGCATGTTCTCCCCGTGTTGGCGTGGGTTTCCTCCGGGTGCTCCGGTTTCCCCCACAAGTCCAAAGACATGCGGTACAGGTGAATTGGGTAAGCTAAATTGTCCGTAGTGTATGTGTGTGAATGAGTGTGTATGGATGTTTCCCAAAGATGGGTTGCAGCTGGAAGGGCATCCGCTGCGTAAAACATATGCTGGATAAGTTGGCGGTTCATTCCGCTGTGGCGACCCCAGATTAATAAAGGGACTAAGCCGAAATGAAAATGAATGAGTCTAACAGTTGGCGGTTCGTTCCGCTGTGGCGACCCCAGATTAATAAAGGGACTAAGCCAAAATGAAAATGAATGAATGAATGAATGATTTGTGTTGGATCAGCGTGAAGGAATCGTGTGGAAGCATTTCTTACAGTGTATGTTCAATGTACATACAACAGACAAAGTGTCCTAAATTCCTGACAGATCAGACTGAGAGAAGTGTGACAGCTCTGGGTGTTTCACCACAGCGCGGGGGATCACAAGGGACAGCTCGCGCTTTCACATCTCATTTTACAGCTCGGAGGAGGCTTAGGAGATCTCGAGCTGTTCAAGTTTCAGACGTTACTGTTATCTCCTCTGTGACCGTTTGCCATTTTACATCATTCAAAAGCTGCATGTGATTTCTGCATCCCTGGGCCCAGGTAAACCCAAGTGGAACAAAAGCATTTAAAGGGGACCTATTGTGCAAAGATCACTTATAAGGGGATTAAACGCAATTGTGTGTCAGCAGTGTGTGAATATAACCAGCTCATAATGGTAAACATGTATTAATTGTAGTCTGTAGAAACACTTTGATTGACATTCTCCCTTTGTACGTGTCATCAGTGGGGGAAAGCCCCGCCCACTAGCGGCCATCTCACCCTCAGTAGCATTGGCAGGTAATTAGCCAATTTTTTTGTTTGTTGGATAATTACAGACTTGATCATTTGAAATGTATGATTTAAGTTAAAAATGAAAGTCTATAAAAGTATCTAAAATGTGTTGCTTGTCTGGCGGTGTTACTATTTTATTTAATTCATTCATTTTCTTTTTGGCTTAGTCCTTTTATTAATCTGGGGTCGCCACAGTGGAATGAACCGCCAACTTATCCAGCATGTTTTACTCAGCGGATGCCCTTCCAGCCGCAACCCATCCCAGGGAAACATCCACACACAGTCATTCACACACATACACTACAGACAATTTAGCTTACCCAATTCCCCTATAGCGCATGTGTTTGGACTGTGGGGGAAACCGGAGCACCCGGAGGAAACCCACGGAAACACGAGAACATGCAAACTCCACACAGAAATGCCAACTGACCCAGCCGGGGTTCGAACCAGCGACCTTCTTGCTGTGAGGCGATTGTGCTACCCACTGCGCCACCATGCTGCCCTATTTTATTAAATGTTTTACATTTTTATATGCATTATAAGGGCACTTATAAGTATCAGGTAAATTTAGGCCATGTTATCGTCTGCTGTGTGCACTATAAAACAACATTGGTATTAAAACACAAGTTCCATAAAATATGCAAGTTCCATAAAGGGATAGTTCACCGTAAAAATGAAACTTTACCCCGTTTACTCTCCCTCAAGTGTTTCCAAACCCTTACGATTTTCTTTATTCCGTTAAACACAAAAGAAGATGTTCAGAAGAATGTTAAAAACCAGTAACCATTGACTTCTATAGTAAGAACAATAAATATTATGGAAGTCAATGGTTACGTTACATTTTTCTAAATATCTTCTTTTGTAAAGAAAGAAAATCACGAAGGTCTGGAAAAAGTGGAGGAGTAAATGATGACGGAATTTGGCGAACTATCCCTTTAAGCACTATCCCTTTAAGCACTATCCCTTTAAGCACTATCCCTTTAAGCACTATCCCTTTAACACACACACGCACGCACGCACACACACACACACACACACACACACACACACACACACACACACACAAGTTTCTGCTTTACCTGGAGAAACACACACATACAGTTGAAGTCAGAATTATTCGCCGTAGATTTTTTCAGCACATTTATAATCATAATAGTTTTAATAACTCATTTCTAATAACTGATGTATTTTCTCTTTGTCATGATGACAGCACATAATATTAGACTAGATATTCTTCAAGACACTAGTATTCAGCTTAAAGTGACATTTAAAGGCTTCACTAGGGTAATTAGGGTAAAGTTAGGGTAATTAGGGTAAAGTTAGGTTAATTAGGGTAAAGTTAGGGTAATTAGGGTAAAGTTAGGGTAATTAGGCAAGTCATTGTATAACAGTGGTTTGTTCTGGAGACAATCCAACACTAATATTGCTGAAGGGGGCGAATAATATTGACCTTAAAATGGCTTTAAAACAATTAGAAACTGCTTTTATTCTAGCCGAAATAAAGCAAATCAGACTTTCTCCAGAAGAACAAATATTATAGGAAATACTGTGAGAAATTCCTGAATCTGTTCAACATCATTTGGGAAAGATTTGAGAAAGGAAAACATTCACAGGAGGGAGAATCATTCTGACTTCAACTGTACTGTACATGAATATTTGAGGGTGCAGCGCTTCAGTCTTTTCCCCATGTGGACTGTTCCTCACCTCTGCCCACAATATGATCGCGTTTGTCCTTGAAAACACTTTATTAAAGCTCAAAGTGACCGCAGAGACCGACGGAGCTGAATGTTGAAGATCTGCAGTCTGAAGCGCCGGAGATGCGCCTTTCATCATCCCACGCCGTCCTGCATCCGCTCAGCATCTCGAAGAGAGTCTCTGTGTCATCATGTCAACACTGCAGCCCGTGTGAAGAACTGATTCAGGAGCAGTGCGCTGAAGCCTGCTCGCTCCTGTGGATTTCAGATACGCCAAAACACTGGCCGAACGCCAGAGAACTCAAATCCATTCATGTGGGTTCAAATTTACAGCACTCCTTATTACTCTCTATACTTTTTATTTAGGATTTTTACATTTTTTACAGAACAAACCCTTCAACAATTCAAGCCCTTACAGGTGAGGGACTGAAAAAAATACTCAAATAAAATAAGAAACATAGTACTAAATAAATAAATAAACAGTACTGCCATCATCAATTATTTCTGGGGGATGCATGAGCAATATTACACTCGTAGCAGTGCGATATGGCTGTATATCAGCACTGGTGGGAGGCATGCGTTGGCTCGAGGCTGCAGGCCGAGTGCATTAGTGCCCCAGCAGTGCCGATATACAGCCATATCGCACTGCCCCCTCCCTATTTGGCTTTGATTGGTTCTTTTCTTTAGCGCCACCCATAGCTAGTCTTTCTAATTGTATTGTTTCTAATATTGTAAATAACTCACTCACTGTTTCCCCATCGCTACTTGTAAATAAATCCCTACTATTGCCCTAAATATAAATGATGTAGCCCTAATGTACACGCTAAACTCTTAAGTTGCATTTCCAAGCGGAGCGAACACATGAGTCACCGGTGTGTGTGAAAGAGTTTCCTAAAAGCTTTAAGGGTTCGGCAGTGAACAGATTTGACACCGAGGACACGGAAGCTGAAGTATGTGAAACATGACTTCCATTAGCCGGAACAGCGGGCGTCTGAGGACAGAAAACACGGAGACCTCGAGCATCTCTGAGCTGATTTCTCCATCGCTCTACATTTACTTCAATGAAAACAGCGTCATTTCAGACAAAAGTCAGGCCAGAATGATGGAGCTCGGTGTGACTCTGCTGAAGATCATCCGGCTGCTGAACTCTGCTCAACTCCTATTGGCTGACGGCGATTATGTAATGGCTCCGCCTTCTCTGAGGTGTGAATCTTCTGTGAGGTCAAACGTCCACCAGTCAAAGCAAACCCCAGAAGCCTGTACCACGATGAGCCGGATGAGCTGTTAAAGTCATGAACCGCAAGCTGCGACCATTTGTTTTTTGTATTATGACTAGAGAAACGCAATATTAAATGAGGAAACAGTGGGCGTGGCTTGTTTTATTCTACTGCGAGCTGATTGGATGTAGTAAAGTAGGCGTTTCATTCAGAAAGATGGGGAAAATGGTTTCAGGAGAGTTATTACAACCTAACAGACTCCTCCTCCTCACCATTTCTGTTTGTTGTCATAGCGCTGACAGTTGAAGGGGCGTGGTTAAGTGTGTAAGCTCCGCCCACAACCTCAGACAGACCTAATCTGAGAATTTATCTTGACACAAACAGGAAGTGCATTTTCAGATTTCAATTAAAGACTACAAGGGCAAACTATATTGTTTCTTAATGACATGCGCAGATGAATTGTCCACCACAAAACTAGCAATAACAAGAGCTTACAAAATCAATATGGTGAGTTTTGATTTCATGTGGACTTTAAGTTTCAGTTTAGTCTGAACCATGAAGGCAGCATAGCTCAGCCGCTCCATAATCAGGGCATATACAGGAATCATGGAGTTGAATTTAATACCTTTTAAGACATTTTAAGAGACTTTTCATATATTTTAAGGCCTCGTCGCCACTTTAGGCTTTAAAAAGTAACATCCGTGGCATCAGTTAAAGTGTATCGACTGTTAGAAAGCACAACTAACCATCTTAGCTTGTGATAACTGCTTACAAAGACTATAGAATACACAAGACATGCCACTTGTGTAATTGTGAATGGGGAAAAGTGTAACGGTCAATATGGCGAATGAAGCCCCGCCTAATAGTACAGGAGCCAATCAGCAATCGCTATAGACTGAGGATTCTCTGGGGGAGGGGCTTGGATCTGCAGATTTTGTGTGATTCAGACGTTTAGAAATGAAACTAAAGAGGGCTGTTGTTTCATTTTATTGGTGATTCCTACTATGAAATTCAATCGTAAGCTTGGCAAGCAAATTTTGAGAATTTGATGTTTCCCCATTCAGACAGAACGCCCGAGCACACTGCCCGAGATGGCCGCCGAGTGAAATGACTTGCCTTAAAGGGACTTTACTGCTTATCGATGCAACATAATGCAGAAGGCCAGGAATGAAGCACAAGCTAGTTATTTGAGTGACTACCCCTACGCAAGGTTTATTAGAAAGAGAAATAAGAAAAAAATAATTATTAGACTAATAATGACTGTCCAAGGGCGGCACGGTGGCTCAGTGGTTAGCACTGTGGCCTCACAGCAAGATGGCCACTGGTTCGAGTCCTGGCTGAGTCAGTTGGCATGTCTGTGTGGAGTTTGCATGTTCTCCCCGTGTTGGCGTGGGTTTCCTCCGGGTGCTCCGGTTTTCCCCACAAGTCCAAACACATGCGCTATAGGTGAATTGGGTAAGCTAAATTGACCGTAGTGTGTGAACAAGAGTGTATGGGTGTTTCCCAGTGATTGCATCTGGAAGGGCATCGGCTGTGTAAAACATATGCTGGATAAGTTGGCGGTTCATTCCGCTGTGGCGACCCCTGATTAATAAAGGAACTAAGCCGAAAAGAAAATACATGAATGAATGAATAATGACTGTCCAAGGGCGGCACGGAGGCTCAGTGGTTAGCACCTTTGCCTCACAGAAAGAAGGTCGCTGGTTTGAGTCCCGGCTGGGCCAGTTGGCATTTCTGTGTGGAGTCCTCCCGGTGCTCCGGTTTCCCCCACAGTCCAAACACATGCGCTATAGGTGAATTAACTAAAACCACTAAATTTTCTCCGTAGTGTGTGTGTGTGTGTGTGTGTGTGTGTGTGTGAATGAGAGTGTATGGGTGTTTCCCAGTACTGGGTTGTGGCTAGAAGGGCATCCGCTGAGTAAAACATATGCTGGATAAGTTGGCGGTTCATTCCGCTGTGGCGACCCCTGATAAATAAAGGGACAAAGCCGAAGGAAAATGAATGAAAAAATCAGTTTGCAACATAAAGCAGCAGAACGAGCCGTTTATAACGTCTAACAATCTATGGAAGTGAATGCGACTGGAAGTCTCGAGCCAGTAAGACTCCAATGTCTGCGCCCAATCGTTTGTGAAGGATAAGGTCAACAGACTTTGCTCATATTCAGCTAAATATTTTCAGAAAAGTCTCCAACATCTTAACATGACTTTTCCTTATTTTTGGGTGAACTGTCCCTTTATCTGAACCCTAATCTAACAGGGAATACTCTACGTTATTTAGCTTTACTCAGTTGTTTTTGTTGTGTAATAACAGTAGCCGTGTCTCCATCCAAAGATGCGAATTAAATTTATGCGCAAAACTAGAATATCGCATAAAACATTTGCGATTGAAGCAGCTTTTCCATCCAACGAGTCCAGGAGAACAAAACCATCCCGTCCTGATAAAACATTACGGCATTTTTGTCATCACGTGATCTGTTGAAGCAAAATCGCATGACTTTTATTGATGCACATGCTGGAGCGTAAAAATAAGGTGGATGGAAACTTAACTAGTGTAAGATGGAGATATTAAGAAAGTCTACAGAGATGTTTGTCTTTTTTAATAACACGCATGAACGATGTGTTAATCGACGGTCGTGCTTTTTCTGCTTTGCTCTTCTCTGAATCTCTCGCTGCTCAGGGCGTCCTTCATTTCATCTCTCAATCACCTGAATAAGCGTTTGAGGCCTCATAAAGCCACCAGAAGTGCAATATGAGTCGCAATCAGAGTCTAATGGCTCTGGCATGCAGATGAGCTCCGCGCAGCATTCGTCTTCAGAGGAAACGCTAGCAGACGTGAAGGTGAAAATGAGCTGCACACCACTGTAAACAGCAGACGAGACGTGCCAGAGTAATGAACAACCACATTATCTTCAGCTCTGACACTTCAATTACCTGCGACAACCGCTGGAATCGGCAGATGACAAAAACAATCGACGTATTCTGCTGAAATGAGCTCAAATGACACATTTAGTCGCCCACGTGAAATAAAATATGTTCGATAAGACTTTAAATGATCTGCCAAAGGGGTAAGATAAATAATCTATTATTTATTATTATTTCTAAAGTTTCTGAAAACAAAACAATATGTTTTGCGCGTCTAGAAAATGCTTCTAGATTTGACAATTCGTAGATATACTCTACTGATTATAGTCAGCTCGCACAGTAAAGTCCTGCTCTATTTTAACAATCTAAGCGCAAAGTCTAAAGCTCACGGTGCAAAAGCATTAAGGCTGTGTCTGAATCCACTTTTGCTATTTTAAGGATGGGAAAATACGGTCTGCGCCCGGCGCATGGTCTAACAGGGCTGTGCTTATTCTCTTAATGAGTTCTGGCTGTGTTTTGAGCATAATGTACATTAAACCAATCAGAGTCTCATCTCCCATTCCCCTTAAGAGTCAGTTGCATCACGCCATGGTGCATTTGCTATTTACATGGTGGACTTTGTAAGTGGATAAACTGAACTCTTCACTAGTGAGAAAACAGTTAAACAGAGCATCTGCAGCGTGAGGATAAAGAACCAGCCTCCTCCATTCGGCCTCTTTACTTTCTCTTTACTTTTACTCTTTACTTTACTCCTTTACTTTGGTGGAGTAAGGAAACGGTGGACACTCACTCCACTGAAGACATCCATTAG